>JAQPPZ010004527.1:0-193678 GCA_028583015.1 Wollemia nobilis | reverse complement strand
AAGGTTGTAGAAAAATGAAATACATCTGCTTAAATTGCAAAATACTTGGTGTAGTGTAGCAAGGAGCAATTTATCAAGTAGCAGAGGGAAAATGATATTTTTCACAAAGATAAAACCAACATATTACTATGGCCTACTAGGATGCATGAGGGCATGCATCAATTCAAGCTGGGGGGAATGATGAGGCCTGAAAATACCTCATTTTTACACTATGTTTGACATATAAAAACTATCATATTATTAATTTAAATGCAAAATAGTTGATTAGAATATATATTTCTTAAGTGTTTGCATGATTTTATGTTAGGAGCATTATATCTCTGTTTTTGACTATTTTCAGCATTTTGTGACTACTTTTGCTTGATTAAGTAGCAAATAAAAATATGCATTTCAAATAGCCAAATGTGGTATGCTGATATCCATTAACTTCACAATTTTTTATGAATGTTTTCCTACCCTTCAACTTGTTTGAATTCCACATTCAAGCTAAATTATTAGGACTGTCATAAATATGAAAAACTAAAAAAAACAACCATATAAAAATAAGCAAGCTGTCACTTTATAGGAACACCTTGAAGTTGTCAAGAAAAGCATGAGGATATGGATGGAATGAGTTTAGAATGACTACAGAAGGCATCTAACCTATTTAGAAGAATTCCCACATGGTCTAAATAGGCAACAACAGGGTATAACAGAAAAGGGACAATTGTGCAACATTGTTGCACTATTTCAGCATGGTTACTTGGTGAATGAAGTGTATAAATTCAGTAGCACCTTGATGTACTCCTTCATGTTGATATTTGATTAATTTTTCTATGTTATAATTTGTTTGAATTTGCAAGAAATGCCAACATTTTACAACTATGCAGCAAAGCTAAAAAATGCAGTAATTTACCATGTAAATTCTAGCAAGCTACCAATGAATGGCAAGGCATGGAATTCACACATGGATAGGAATGAAGGATATTGTAATCTGATCCTGAGGGCTAATCCACCTGAGAAATACATATAAAATCACTTGAAGAGCACACAGTTGGTCATTCCAAAGATCTTTGGATTGAACATGTATCTTTAGATTGAGAAATACAGTCTCTTCGGATTGAGCCACTTAGCTTCGGATTGAGAACATAAAGTATTTTTTGAATTTTTGACTATTTTTTGACGGTGGAAAAAGGGAAAGAAGGTTTAGAAGGTTAAGGGAAAATATCCCCTGAAAATATTTGTCATCGTTGTCGTCCAAAGTCACCATTCATGGAAAAAGATCAATTGATCCTCTTCTAGGATAAACCCAAAAATAACTATAGCATAATAGGAAGTTGTTTGCAAGATAGAAATGACATATTATAAAGTGGAGAAATATGTGTGAGATATTTCTAGACTCCTCCCATGTACTTCCACCACTGAAGATTCTTTCTAAAGGCCAATGACTACTATTGTAACACAAACTATCCAGATTTACATTTATTTCAGATCCAAAATTATTGGCAAATCACTATAAAGTAGCACATAGGCTGATTTGAGCATGGGATATGTTGTAAATATTTATATAAATAACACAACTCCCACATTGGTTGAGCCAGTTAGGAATTAGAATAGAGGAGAGGTTTTAATAACAACAATTAGTACTGTATAGTAATTTTTTGTAATAGTTTTTAGCATGTTTTGTCATCAATAAAAGTGCAGTTATTTTATCATTTTCTGTTATGAGTGTTAATTAGTTAAGAAGTGTTTTTCACCTCCTTCTATATTAGGAAGTATGGGACCACTTTCATATCTAGAAGGAGGATTTTTATGGCATGTTTTAATCTGTAATTTTGTTGTAGCAGAATTAAGAGATTACTTGTCAAGTTTACTTTTCTTGTTTTAAGTTTGTATAATGTTCTTTATGTTTTCTATTATGTTTTTGTACAATATTTGTGTATGTGTCAGCTGACAAATTATATTAAGCATTTTTTCTTTGCTTTCCATGTTTTCCCTGCTTTTCTATTTTTGTAACTTTTAATTTTTAGGATATTTCATTTTGCTGTCAATTCTTGTAGCAGAAGCTTGACGACCTTTTGTGGCAGGACATTAACATGTGTTTTTAGCATAAGTTTCATTTACAAGCATCATTTCAATTATACAAGAGTAACTAGGTTTCAATTCTGCAAATGTAACTTAGGATTTCATTTCAACAATATTTAGATTTAGCAATTTAAATTTTGTTATTTTAATTCTGCAAAAGTAGATTAGAATTTCAATTTAACAATTCCAATTCCTGCAATTGTAGTTTGATTTCAATTCCTACAACTTAGAATTAGTTTTTAGTTCCTACAAGTTTCCATTATGTAGATTAGGTTTAGTGTGACACCAAAAGGCTAAACCAAATATATCTCACCCAATAAATGCTTAAAATTTGAATGCTTAAATTGTACTCTACCCTAGCCTTCTATCGTAGAAAACCTTGGACACCACCCCAGATTGATAATATCTTTGAGATTTAATGATGTGCTTAACTACAACACATAACCACATCCAAGGTGAGGAAGACATTGAATTTGATCTCCTTGAAAATATGATCTTGCAAGCCATGAGTGAATTTATTAATCAACTCCTATTCTAAATTTTTCACACCAAGCAATACTCTTAACCTATTGAATTAGAAGATGAAATCAGAAACTGACATCCCATAGATTTGCCTCAACCTATACCACTTGGTAGTGAGGTCAATTTGATAGTTTGGTTGAAAGAAAGTGTTTTTCAAAATTTGAGTTAACTCTTTCCAAGTCATGGTGGTATTATGGATCTGTATTTCTACAGTGAGAACTTTTGCTAAACCTATGAGTTTGAGTGTAGCAAATGTAGCTTGTTCATCCTTCAAAATTTGAGCATAAGCAAACCAAGTTTTCATATCCAAAATCCATGAATATAAGACATTAGGATACCTAGATCCATCGTACATATTAACCTCACATTTGGATTTGTTTGCATGATTATGGTGGATTTTGAGTTCACCAGGATTAAATTGCACAACAATGTCTCACTTTTTCTACCAAAATATCTATTGCTTCGGTGAGGCTTTCCATGTTTGTTCTGAGGTCATGAGCCATTTGGTTTCTTGTGTATGCCATACTAGGAGGATTACAAAATGGTCTTGCAGGAACCTATCTAGGCTTAGGAATAATTTCAGTTTCCTATACAGCCAATTGCCTAGATTTTACAAAAAAATTGCTCTAAAAAATAGGGCTATTTTAGTGCTTTTACAAAATTAAAAATTTCAATTTTGTAATTACAATGTTAGCACTAAAAATGATGAAAAATTAACCCTTTTACAATGCCAAAATTTGGTTAGGAGCAAAATATTATCAATCTGTAGGAAATTTGCAACACAACAGAAATTTTTTTGCTGAAAATGGACTAAAAACAGAGAATTTATCACCTCTAGAAGTTCGTTTCTCCTTTTTGTTGGTTTTGAGCGCTAAAAAAAAAAGAATTCAAATTTTGAAATTTTGAAATTTTCCCAATGATCAAATTTCCTGCCAAAAATTGGATTTGCTCCAAAATTCTTTCCCAGCAAAATTTGTTTGAATTTTCTCTGCCATGGTCAACTAGGCAACAGGCAGGTCAATGGTGAAGTCTGAGAACACTACCATGTAGCACGTTTGAAGGCCAACAATGTTGAAAATGTGTCCAACTGGTGCCTCCAACTGGAAACTTCGCATGGGGTAGAGTGTCTAGCAAAATCCATACGCTCTCCTAACTCACACTTGGGCTAATAAATCCCACTTGGTCCCTCGTAGGACCAATGTGGGATAATAGCACCCAACTATTTGGCATGTCCCACTTTGTGATTGGTGGCGGTCGACCAGTAGCACAGGAAAATTTTATCGTTGGCCGTAAAAATTAAAAATAACCTTTGAAAATTTTAATTTTTATTGCCAAAATTTCTTTTTCTCATCAAAAAATGATTCTCCTAGCTGGAAAATCATGAATCGGTCACCATAATTCAATCTAACTGCTGGGAATCGTGAACACTGCTGGGAAAATTTCAAACCCTTTGAAAAACTTTAATTTTTCCTACTGATTTTATCACTCCTCACCAAAAATTGCTATTTCTCAATCGAAAAACATAGAAACATGTCATAACACGTCTACGTCTACAACTCATTGTGTCTCATGTGCTGAAAACTGGGTTCTAATAGCAAATCAGATTTTTAACCCCTGCATTTGCACCGAGGAGTCTAAATTTTTTGCTATGTAGCTTGGTCGACAATCACTTGTAAATTTTTGTGTGATCACCGGGTTTTCATCCTCGATCAGCCTGTGGTTCGTTGCATTCATTAGTCATGGGGGGAAGGGCCCCCCTCGTTCTCGATGGGCTACCAATATCGGTGGTGGTACACATACTGGTATTGGCCTGAAGGGAGTGGGTGTTCCCTCTGTGTTGTTAGCTACACTGATTTGTGGTCGAAGATGGCATGGCGGCTTGGGGGTTAGCATTGGCTGGGTTTCGATGACTCGTCGAAATCTAATACTTTGGCCGAAGTGGATCAAATGCTGGTCTGATCAATGTTGGGTGCTTGTCTACCATCGATGTTGGCTGGTCGGTTGGCTCGATGGGTGGCCTGATCGGTGGTGATGTCAGGATGGTGGCTGGTGGTGCAGTCGATCAGGCTACCATGATGTGGTCAGTTGGTTGTCGTGTTCTACTAGTTGTCGGTGCTAGTGGTCAGCCTATGGCCCACCACTCCCACTTGCAAATAGGCTAAAGTCTATGTTGTGGAGGTAACTCTTTTTTTTTTAAATATTAAATTTAAATATTAATATTAATAAGATATTAATATTAATATAAAATTTTAATATTTTTTCATGCAAAGAAAAAAAAACAATTTTTTGTATGTAGAACTCAAACTTTCATTCAAAAATGAATTTATGCAATAATTTGCACAACTCTTGACAATTCTCTGACAGATTTGTTTATTCTTGGCAAATGCATTTTCTTGGCCACAAATTGGCCTCAAACTTGTGCTTAACACCTGGTGCAGGGGTAAATATTGCCCTTTGTCACCTCAGCTTCAACTTGATGTTGTGGGTGACTCCAAGTCAACTCCACTAGCATCTACCTAGGACCTAGCAGTGAAGTGGTAGTTCTATCCTCCTTCCTGCACTTTACCTCAGGCTAACTGATACCAATGATGTAGGAATATCTATAATGAAGCTCATTTATTCATGAAATATGCAAGTATATATAGGAATACAATGAGATGTTACATAGGTTAAGTGGTTGCAACAAGTTGCCTCAAATGGCCAACCACTTAACTAATGGTTAACTAATTGCTAACCTAGGAAGCAACTAACTTGCTAGGAGACAAACAAGATCTCTAGAAGTTAACTAACACCTAACAACTCTATCTTATGTGGGCATAATGCCTCACGTGCAAACAAAGTGCAATAATAAGACAACAATAATAATAAATATTAACTTAGGCTTAATGAATAAGCCTATGTATCATCAACACCTTCCCATCTACACAAAAAGGACAATTCCTAGTATAATATGGACCTCTGCATTCATAACATCTAGATTTATGATTTTGGCCTATCCCTTGATCTACCTTATCCTTATCACTGGTAGGAGGTGGTCCTACCTATTTTAGAGGTTGCGATTTTTCAACATTATTGTTGTTCTTATTCCTTGGCTGAAAATTGTTCTTAAAGTGCCCTGGTTTTTCATTTTTTTTCTTTGCAAACTTTGGATTTTACTTCCTTTTTTTACTTGGTTTAGGCTCCCACTTCATCTTTTTTTTAGGGATGATGTTCCTTTTTTGACCCATTTAAAAAATTTCCAAATTTCTTACTAGGGTGTTGTTTGTATTCTGCTTGGCAAGCTAGTTCATAAGAGGTCTCTAGATCACCAGGTTTATGCACTCTTACTAAATTTATAATATGGTAGCCATCTCCCAAGAGTAATTTGTGCACTTTCATATTGTTATCCTTATCAAAATATGGACCATACTTGAGCAGTTTCAAGAATTGTCTATAATACCCTTCTATGGGATGAGTCCCTTGGTGGAGTTGAACAAACTCATCAAGTTTCTTCATATAAAATTGCTCCATAAGGAACCTATTTCTAAAGTCTTTCATGAAGTCCTCCCATTTTAAATGAATTGCATTGATATTTTGCTCCTTACTATAGGTCTCTCACTATTCTAGACCTGTTTTAGTCAAAATTCCTATGGTCCAAATCATTTTAGTTGTGGAGGAATAGTTTCTCATGGAGAATTAGATCCCTAGATCATTCAACCAATATTATGATAAATCTCCCACTTCTCTTCTTGAGAACCTTCTAACCTTGACATGTTTCAAGTGTTTTTATAGTTCTCCAATAATATGAGCCTTAGTCACATGATTGCTTCATCTATGTCATTACCTTGCCCTATCATGGGGTTTGTTGGCTCAAGATTCCTATTCTCCAATTTTTGCATCTCTGCCCTAATGGTTTCCAACAAACTATTTTGCTGAACCATTTTCTCTCGATACAAAGTCATTTTCCCTTGCATTGTTTGCACAATAGTCATGTTATTTTCTACTCTATTTTAATTTCCTAAACTATAGCCTGTGGTTATGTCCTCAAAATTTTTAGTGCTAATGGGGTGCTCCTTTCAAGGAACCCTTGGTCTTCCACTTTACAAACCATGTGTCATGTTCTCTTGAATTTAATAGTAGTGTTAGTTTTGTGCTTACATATTTATTTCCTTTATATGTGAATCTTAAATACCACAAGTGTTCTACAATAAGGTATCTTACTATATAAATAGTATGCAACCCTTTAATATAACTCACTACCATTTTATGGTCATGTAATGTTGTTTCGACCATGGTTAAGTTTTAGTTTGCTACTATTGATGGAGTACGTTTCATCATACCCTTGCTAAGTTTCATATGACTTTCATATTTGACCAAAAGGTCATATTGTAACATCAATAAATCTAATATTTCTTCCAATGTGAAGAGCCTACTAAGATAATTTCTTATTATTAGGATCTGCAAATAACTCTTGTTGATTTACAACATAGTGTCTGCACAAGGAAGAGGCTTAGCTTGGATCTACGAATGTCAAATACAACTCAAAATAGTATCAGGTTTACCACTTAAGACCCAATTCATGGAGGATTTTCTTAACTCTTCCAAGCTGATTCACTAGTGGTTCAGTCTTGGGAGATAGGACTTATCCACTGGTAACTTCCAAGCATTTATTTTCCTTACCAAACATGTATCCATTTAGATTTCTTATATTTTCATGAAATATTTGTGCCTAGTCAACCTAGGCTATGATACCAACTGTAACAACCCTAATTCTAATACCAATCAACTTTAGAATTTTTTTGTTTAGTCTTTATCATTGTTACTGATTCATGAGTGAATTCAAAGTATCTTTATGTGGTTACCTTATTGTTTAGTTTTCAATTAAGTTTAAGATTGTACTTCATAGGATTCCAACATGGTCAGTGTCTATCCTATGGCTAGGAGTGGACAACCCCTATTATGACTTGTAGGTAAGGTTTCTTTACCTTGTAATTGGAAATTATCCTATCTCAAATATGAACGCTCTCTTTCCCTACTAGTTTAAATAAAATATTAAACTAATTTCTATGTTAGGTCTCTTTCAACATGTACATTAGGTGTATGCCTTCAGGATTAGTTAATTCTTACTTAAGGATAGAATAAAAATCATTGCAATGCTTAACCTTCCCATGTCAACCATAGGAAGCTAAGAGGTGTAGACACCCAAAAGTCACACATTGTTATACCTGCATACTTTTAGATCCTTTTGGACACTTGTAGGTTTACATAGATAATCCTAGATACCCCTAAGCTATCATAGACCAACATAGATTGTTGTAGATACTCCTGGACATGTGTAGATTACTATAGCCATGCTTAGATCACCATAGATTATCGTAGAATTATGTAGTCTTCCACATATCACTTTGCTATTTTATAGGTCCAAAACCCTAATAAGTCAAAAAAATCACATCACAAACATTTCTTATGCATTCGGGTATCCTCCATCAGCTTCCTAAGGTAATACAAAGACTCATTGCACTTAATTGAGACCCCCATAGGGCTATTACTTGACAAAATTATTTTTTAAGTCAATTCATAAATCTAGTTTTAAGTTGACTTCACTTAAAGTGCACTTTTAGGGCTAAAAAAGGTTAGTTAGGTCCTTAATACCTAATTACTCTTAATTATTCCCTCCCACATGTGTGTGCACTATATTAGTTAGGATATTTATTAGGAAACCCTAATCCAACCCCAAATCTAACCTAGAGTTGACTAGTCCTAGTTAACCCTAATATCTCCTCACTCATGTGTGAGGATGAGATATTTCCTCAAGGGAATGTGAGGATACCACATCACAAACCCTAAACTAACCTCATGGGATCTCACCCTAAGTATTAGTTCTCCTAAGTACCCCACTACACCTTGGGTTTTATTATAAATAGTGGGACCAAACCCTCATTCCCTCTCTCTCTCCACTTATGTCAAAAGCACAAAAACTCTACCAAAATATGTACAAAAGCATAAAAAGCAGATCTGAACCTGCACATCAACAATACAGTACCTGAGGAACCTCTCCATTGAATAATTTTTGTAGAACAGTACTCTAAGTTTGATTAATCTCCTACTGCACAAATCCAGAACCAGTTTGCAACCTGAGGGGTGAAGTGGGTCTATAGGACCCAAATCATCTCAGATTTGGGAGGTAAGCTTCATTTTACAATTTTATGAGCTCCTACATCATTAATTTCAATTTTTATCATATTTTTATAGTTGATTTCTCTTTCTTAATATGAGGTTTGACTGAGGTAAGCCCCCCAATGAACTAACACCTTTTTTTTAGGTTTATCCTAGAACCAAGGAGGGAAAAAACAAACAACTACAACCCCACGGTGGTATGCAAGCCCATCTACACTGAGGAAACCAAAAGAAGGCATTGGGACTATTGTAACATTTTTGAAAAAGAAAGGAAAAAGGGGGATTCTCCCTATTTGTAACCTATGTAAATATTATCATGAATAAAATACATTGTTATGAATATCATGTGTCTTTAATATGTTGTTGGATCAAATGCCCTATTTTGCCCATTTCATTCTGGCATACCCAGTGGGACCCCGCAATGGATAGTGTCAGGTTAACTAGTTTTGAAAATATGATAATATCCTCTATTTCTATTTTTTCTAGGTACTAAATCTAACTATCATAGAGATTTACAAAGCCTTGGGGATCCTCTCAGGCCTTCAAAATAGATATTTGGGGTCTCTAAACCCAATTTGCCCCCCATCCCATGAACCAGATCTCAATTCACCCCCTAGTTGGTGAATTCAACCAAAAAGCCTCAAAAGCCCCCAAAATTGTAGGGGTGAGCAATACAAGGCCTAACCAGACCACCCACAACATCAGAGTCTAGGTATTCCTCTATATTTGCTCTATTTTCTAATTTTTGGGTATATGTAAAATGTTTACTAGTTAAGGCAAAATAGATAGTAACAATTTTTCCTTTCTTCTCATTTTCACTTAATTTAAGTATCATTGTAATTACAAAACCTGTCAAAATTCTAGCCACGTTAAATTTAAAAATCTCAAGTAACTTTTACTTTCCCCCTTTCTAATTTGTATGTATAAAGTTCTTATGATTGTTTATCTATACTTATATACATTTCCATTGCAATTACTACATCTTCTCACACATATTTAAGGTCACCTAAACCTCTTATTTCACACCTTCATATCACATGTTTCTATGCTTTAAAAATAGAGTAAAATTAATTTCCTAAAAGAATATAGGATCAGATTATTTGTTTACAAAAAGCATTCCATTCTAGTCTTTTGCTTTCAAAAATTGCATAAAAGGCTAGCTTTCAAATTGAAAAGGTAATTAGTTAGATTTCCTATTTTACATAACATCATTAGCAAAACAAAAAACCACACACACACACGTGGTATCTTAAACAAGTGGTGAGATTGGATTTCATCACCAATCCATCACTTGAGACTGGTGCCGACAAAGTTTTACCCTCCACTAGCTCTCAACCCTCCTAGACACCTAGCATCCCCACAAGAGCAATTTACTAGAGCCTCACCCAAAAAACCCCCTTTTGGGTGTCTTGGTTTCATCGGTTTTTACAGTGGAAGGGGATAGGTTGGATGCCTTTGTTAGGCTGTTATTGTGTTCTTTTTTTTGTCCCCTCGGGGGGGGTGAAGGTGGGTGGTGCCCACTCCCACACAAGTCACCACTCATACGTTGTAATATTGTTCTATTCTATGCATATTTGGGTGTTGTTGGAGGTTCAATACCGATGATATTCCTAATTTACTAGAGTATTCACTCCACTAAATGTGATACTACCTAGGAGGTACCAACATCAAAACACACATAAACAAACAAAATACTTTTATTTACAACATTTAGAACTAATTCCAGTTTAGTGTTGTTTGCATGATCACAAACTAGTTTCAGCACAGTACACCACATGTCACTTTATTGATTGAGCTACACACATCACATCATTGTTTTACCTTTACATTAGATATATTTGAGTCCATACTATACAGGTTTTTCTCTAAAATCCTTTACACAACACACATAGAACTACAAGATCTAATTCCTACCTAGTTCTCAACCTTCACGACACCGCACATGCTATCATGCCTATTTTCACCCATAGTTGAGCACATGAGCAAGCATGCATTATAGAGGAAGCACCTACCACTTCTTCTAGTCAGTCTCATTCTACTCCTTCAATCATGAATGTGAAGACCATAGACACATCTAATTTACTCACATAGTATGATCTATAACATACACACACTACACCTCATGATGAAATGTCCACTTTGAGTGAAGCTCTTACTACTTCACTCATAGTGGATTATCCACTTCTTGCATACCCATCCTCACCTAATCCACCGACCACATTATATGACCATGTGATCTACACAGTGCTAGGAAAACCTCATCCATTATTTACCATAGATGAGGAGGTCATACCTACTTTCCCTACCTTTGCACATCCTTTTTTATAGAGTCTATCTAAATACCTTTTTGAGAATGACTCCTCCCTCTTGAATCACACTCACCTAGAGGTCACATCATTCACCCCTACCCTAAGAATAATTTCTAACCCTTCCTCTTCTACCACAGGTACTCAGAGGCCAAGATTCTAGACTATGCAACAACAATCTCCTATACAAGAACAACAAACACCCCCTCAAAAATCATATCCATACTCTTCCAAAGAGTCCCAACCATCAACATCTCAGTAGCCATTTTTCATAATTTTTGAGAACCTAACACAAGAACCTCTTCAAACCCAAACCACCCAAAGTCAACAACGACAACCCACAGCCAAAAATACCAAGCTCCACCTCCTATTCCCAAGCTCCTATTTTGGAAGCTTACCCCTATTTTTTTGTTGCATTCCCACCTACATCTTAGATCCCTGGAATGTACAATTCCCAACCTGGCACTCTACCTTCACCATAACCAACCTTTAGGATACCTCCTCCTCCTCCTTTCCAAGAATCAACCACTAATATTCATCCTACCTATGAATCAAAACCCATTGCTTACATGCCCACTTCCATAAGCTATTCCACACAAGTTAGCTTCACTACCACCCATCCTTTAGGATAGAGGTATGTCCTATATTTTGACACCTTATCTTGATCGTCCCTACCATCGATAACACAGATACCTCCACTCTCACATACTAGTGCCACCTTTTTTATAACTCCTCCTTTGTGGTTGTCACCTCCTATGGCCCAACCATTATAGTAGGACCCTACCCAATAGGAACCCATACCACAACAACATACACCCCAATCGCAGTATTAATATCCACAACAAATATCTATTTCACAACCTAGTATTCCACTAGCTCCTACATTGTATGCCACCCAATACCCAGCATACCAAGACTAGTTAGAATAATTTCCTTCATAATACGAGGAAGAACAAAAACAACCTCACTATCCACTGCATTCCTAGGCTTATCCAACCCTAGCTCAATCACCTACACCTTTGACATCCAAAATTCAACTCCTACAAGATGAATTCAAGATGTTAAATCTATGCACTGCAAGCTACGAGCCAGAAAAACTATCCTATGATAAATTTTACAACAAGCCGATTCATCCATCCATCTCTATTCCACCTTACCCTTACAATTTTGATATCCCAAATTTTGATAAGTACAAAGGTAAGGAGGACCCTAGAGAGCATGTTAATAACTATCGCTCAGCTTGCTACCATATTCATAGTAGAAACATCCTTATGTTATGTACCTTCTCCCTCTCTCTTGCGAGACAAGCCTTAGATTGGTATAACATGTTACCACAACATATCCTTCATACCTTTGAGAAATTGCTAAACACCTTCTTAGAACACTTTTCAATTAACATAAAAAATAATACAACCTTCTCATATGTCTATGCCTTACAACAATATGATGACGAACCTATCACTTGAGTTTGTATCTATATGGAGAGTGATCATCCATGACATCACCCATAGTCTTCCTACCATAGACCTAGTGACACTCGTTTACAAGATTTGCCACAAACACATCTCTACCTCTCTACAACTTCACCAAAGTTGCACCTTTGAGGAAGCCATTTCATAGGCAAAGGTTATCAAAGATATTAAAGTCCATTCCAAAAAAATTAAGTTAATATCAAAGCCTATTTACAATTAAAACTTATGTTTTAATAGAAACACACCCAACCAACTGTATCCTTGACCTCCACAAACCAACCAAGTGGCAGCTGCTACCTTAGCACTAGCACCAAGCCCACCATCGTATGTTCCACAACAACAAGTATTCCAAACCAATGCGCCTCCCCACCTAAGCCTCAATAGTACCAAGGTATGCATCTGCAAGGTCCAAAATGTAACCTAACATCATTTTCTAAACCTTTACAAATCCTCTTTCATAGGTTAAAATATGGTGGACATCTTCTTCCACTCGATATTTTACCGTTAGATATAAATGCACCCAAGCCTCATAGATACAATGAGCAACTCTATTGTCCATACCATAGACAATGTGGACATGACATCGAGTCATGTCATGCCTTTCATACTCACCATTCAGGTATCGAACCCTTTAGCCCCACAAAACCAAAACCTAAGGATCTTCCAGAATCCTCTATCGGACCACAAAGGAACCAATCCCCAAATACCTCCAACCAATCTGCTAGGACCACCTCACCAAGTGAATAATGTCCAACGTGACCCTCCATCACATGGAGTAGTAGGAATGATAAACCTTACCATGTGAAACCAATTATACCTATCACATCATACTACACCTATTATCTCTCCACCTACCCAATTTACATTGCCACAGGTTTTCAAAACTCCTAGCGCTATATCACCTCCATCCCAAAATGTTATTACCATTCATGGTAGCCTCACCCATAAATTACGTAATGCCCCTATGTGATTATCCATATTTGACCTTTTACAACAATCTCAACCCCACCACAAGGCATTGAATGACATTGTACATTCTATCAATTTAGAAAAACATGATATAGATGCATTTGTAAATTTCATATGGAATATTTTGTGATGCCTTCAGCCATCCATTAGTTTCCACAACCATGAGATAACATAATTTGTAGGAGAAATATCAGATCCCCCTCTCCACATACAAGCAACTATCAATGATATCACCTACAAACGGGTCCTTGTTGACACAGGATCATCCATTAGCATCATATCTACAGTGGCCATACACCATATACATATATCTCTAGTTCATTTTGCCACACCTTATCTCGATCTATGAGCATTCATCGCTTCTATAAGACCTACCATAGGATCCATAGTATTTCCTATTCGAGTAGGTATTCGTACCATTTCTATCCTATTTCATATCATCCAAGGGGAGATGCAATACAACATCCTTCTTGGTCACCCATGGATTAGGAATATTTAATGTGTCTCTTACACACTATAACATTGCCTCAAATACGTCCACAACAGACTTTTCCATTACATCCTAGCTGATGGAGACCCCTTTAAGTTCTATAACATTTTAGACCTCCCACCTACACCTTCCTTCTCGTCCATGCGTCTCTTCCTTGTTTCTTCCCATAAATTAGTCGAAGCATCGACATCTGCTCCTACATCCACCTCATCACCCCAATTCTCCTCAAGGATACACATGTCAGTGTCAGAACCCTTAGCACCATCATTGGTAGTGCCTAATCCCACTACCATACCATTCTCTTTGCCAGTATTATGGCCACCACCACTGTCCCAACTATCATCCTTTATAAAACCACATTCAAAACCGCAACCACTGTCACCATCCATATCATGCCCTGTCGATCCACCCCAATAATCCTCCTAAATGGAAGCACCTATCCTCCCCACACTGTGCACACTTCCTCTTCCTTTTTGTCCATGGCCTAGGTCATTCACTTCCCTGTATTTTCTAGTACCCACTCCACCACCATTGCAATTCCCATAGGCCAATCACCCTATACCAACTACTACGTTCAAATGCCATGAGTGGGAGTAATGAGTATCTCGCTTAGACGACCAATTGCTACACCCTTTTTCTACTACCATTTGGAAATACCAAACCTCATATTTGTCATCTAATTCAGATTTGCCACCTCATGCACTAGAATGTGTGACACTATGCATATCTATTTTTATGACAAACTCAGGTCTAGAGGATTATAATTTACAGGATGCTCACGTACACCCACCTATTATCCAATACACTCAAGACTTTGGATGCCCTTCAAATTCTATCTTGACTATTTGGAAAATCATACAATTAGGATCCCCTAAAAATCACACCAATTTTTCTACACCATAGTTGATTCCTTTCTCACACCTATACTATCTCCACCATCACAATCCAACTTTTGTAGTATAATTTATCACCTAGATAACCCTTACTTCACCTTACATTACCTTCAACACTTTTATTAGCATGGTTTTGGGCTAGTATTACGATCAAAGGTTACGCACACCCATTAACCCTCATGTCCAATCACCCACTGACAAATCTAGCTTGGGTTATCGCCCAATCATCATCCATATGTTAGAAGATGAGCTCCAAGACTTATCCCTACATCCTTCTCTAATTTTGACACATAGCTTGGAATAATACATAGACATGGATATTATAGATGATATCCCCTCACCCAACTCCACCATTACAGTCCCCAATTATTTCTTCCAAAAGCCCTCCATATTCGATACCATATTGTCATGTTGTGTCGATGAATTAACAAACCAATTCACTATACTATCCTTAAACATGTGCTACCCATACCATGACATGGTATCCCCACCACCATAAATATATTTATCTTTGTTCCTACCTATACATTGACAACTTCAATGAGTTGCCACTCGACCATGATCTCCACCAGTCATCTTGCACCCTCCTTTAAGCCTTTTAGGATGCTCACACGTTATTGAGTTATCATCACCAGATTCTTCACCACCTACATATCCCGTAGCATCAATTACTATGGTAGAAGTGGTTCTATTCTCTCCACTATGATACACATACCAATCAACATGAGATGATACACCAAACCCCAACTTTATCGATCTCACCCACATCTCACCCACACTGACACCTCAAAATTTCCTACTCTCTCCACACATCCTACGCATAAAAAATACCCCTTCATCATTTGTGCCACCTCATATACAACAAGTCCACCACATGGACATTTACTTAGATGATGAATATGAACTTACTAAGGACATCGATGAACTCCATCTCATCCTGATTATAGAACAATTGTATGATGGTTCTCATATGCTTATTGAGGAAACCATCGATGTTGACATTGGTGATGATCTTGACACACCTCACATAGTCAAATTAGCCACTAGCCTCTCATCTAAGGAGCACATCTTATTCACAAACTTCCTTCTCAAGTATATCTGAGTCTTTGCATGGTCATACCAAGATATGCCAAGACTCGATCCCACCCTAGTAGTTCACAACCTCACACTCGATAAAAATGCCAAACTAGTAATGCAAACGTTACGACGTATGCATCCCATAGTTGCATTAGTGGTTAAAAATAAGCTCCAAAAGCTCTTATATGTAGACTTCATAGTACCCATAGACTATCCTGAATGGGTCTCTAACATTGTTCTTGTACCCAAGCCATTCGGTGAAGTTCATGTCTGTACATATTTTCATGACTTAAATAAAGCTTTTCCCAAAAACAAATTTCCCCTACCTAACATCGACTCACTTATCGATTCCATTTTTGGCCATGAAATGATATCTATCATGGATGGATTTTTAGGTTACAATAAAATCAAAATCAATCCCGCTGATCAACATAAGACATCATTTACAAACCCCTGGGGTACCTTCTACTACAAGGTCATGACATTTGGCCTTAAAAACACTGGAGCAACCTACCAGTGTCAATGACCTACATTTTCCATGATTATATGCACAAAACTATGGATGATTATGTAGAAAACCTCATCACTAAATCCAATAAATGCTCGGAACATCTCGAGGATCTTCACTAAATATTTGACCGCTTGCTAGAACACAACGTCCACCTCAATCCAAAAAAGTGTGTCTTTGGTGTTACCTTAGAAAAAATCCTAGGATTCATTATCACCCAACAAGGCATTGAAGTCAATCATAACAAAGTAAAATCCATCACCGATATGCCCCCACATACTACGTTGAAATAGTTGCACAACATCCAAGCCAAAATCACTTCTATCCACCACTTCATAGCACAATTATTAGATGAGTGCAAACTCTTTAAACACCTCCTACAAAAGGGGGTAAAATTTAAATGGGATGATAATTTCCAATAAGCTTTTGATGGCATCAAAACTTATCTTACTTCACCACCAGTTATGTCACCCCCACATCCACAACTACCGGTCATCCTATACATTTCTACTACAAATTTCATGCTAGGTACACTTCTAGCCCAAAAGAATGTGCTCAACAAATATCAATCCATTTACTATATCAGTTGCATGTTAGTTAGCTATGAAGATAGATATGGATACATGGAGAAACTATGCCTAGCCATAGTATTTGCCACAAAGAAACTATGCCATTAAAAGCTCAACCATTCAACTTTTGTCATTGCCCAAGACAATCTCCTCCATTACATGATGAAAAAAAGCTACAAAAATTCCCACACAACTAAGTGGATCATGCTTCTAACTTAATTCAACCTCGAATTTGTTTCACAAAAATCCATCAAAGGGTAAGTCATATCGGATCAACTTGTAGAAGCTCCCTTATCCGATGACCAACCTCTTCTCATTCAGCTCTCAGATGACTCCATATTCCACATAATAGAAGACAAAGAATATGTGGAACCATAAATGACAATCGACTTGAAATTATTCTTTGACAACTCCCACTGCATGCATGCTGGGGGTGCAGGCATTATATTATTCAAACCTGAAGGTGAACCACTCCCCTTTTCATTCAAGTTAGATTTCACTTGCATGAAAATCAATGTAGAAGATGAAGCCCTAATCCTTGGATTAAAATAGACCTATTCCATGCATATCAAATGCTTCCATATTATAGGTTATTCCATTTTAATTGTAAACTAAGTGCAAGAGATTTTGTAATGCAATTGCCCAATTCTCCATCAATACAAGCACATTGCATAATAACTCCTCTATCAATTCTAATGGTATGACATCAAATCCACACCATGATCCTCCAACCATTTTGTGGATACAAAGACCTCCTTAGGATCATTAATCCCACAAAACCCAACATCAAAAAGCACATATGTAATGATTCATACACTTACTCAATTTGCCATATCACCCACGTCTCCTAAAGATGATGGTGGCATTTATGTGGTTGATACCGAACCACATGACCCATGGTTTATGCAGATCAAAGATTAAATTAAACTAGGATTTGTACCATGAAATTTACCCCATGCTCAGTGCTAAGCATTTAAACAAAGGGAAATCCACTACATATTTCTAGGGGACATCCTCTATCATCGTAGCTATGATGACATGCTCTTGTGTTGCTTAGAACTACATGAATCTCAATGGGTTGTAAAAGAAACCCATGATGGTACTTTTGGTGGCCACTTCAGTGGCATGGCAATCATGAAACACATCCTTTGCATGGGATACTATTAGCCAAACATGGAATATTATTGTTGTGAATAAGTGAAGCGTTGCATCAAGTGCCAACAACACACAAACCTCACATACCTTTCATCTCAAGCACTCCAACCAATTCAATCCATGTGCTCTTTATCCCAATGGGACCTTGATATTATTGGAAAAATTACACTTGCCTCCTCCAGTAATCATAAGTTCATCATCACTGCTACAAAATACTTTACAAATTGGGTTGAAGCCATCCCACTTGTCTAAAACATAATATTAAAGATAGCAGTATTCATAACAGATCATATCATATGTCACTTTGAAATACCTTCCCAAATCATCTCTGACAAGTGGAAATACTTAAAAAACAAAACCATCTAAGCACTATTTAGAAAGTTTAACATTCACCATAGCTTCTCTACCCCATACTACCCATTGGGTAATGGCCAGGTAGAGGCCACAAAGAAAAATAATTTGCTCCATCCTATGCAAAATAGTAGTAGAATCACATCGTGACTAGCAAAACCAAATACCCCTAGCATTGTGGGCATATCATACAAGCATTAGTACCCCCACTATGGCATCCCCATTTTTACTTGTCTATGGGGCTGAAGCTATCATGCCCCTAAAGCTTGAGTTACCTTCCTTACGGGTATCCATGAAATAATTTATAGATGATGACATCGCTCGTCAAGCCCACTTAGATCAGCTTACACTCCTTGATGAATGTCACATCCATGCCATCAAGCACACATGAGTCTACCAAGATTGCCTTTGTCATACCTACAATAGTAAGGTACATCAATGCGGGTTCTAAATCAATGATTTAGTCCTCAAAGAAAACCAATAGATCATGATTCTAGCTCACCAACAGTGAGACAAGTTTACCCTAAAATGGATGGGCCCATTCATCATCACACACAAATACAGTTTAGGTTCATATCGCTTGGCCAATATTGAAAGCCTCGATGACCCTGAGCCTATTAATATTTTACACCTTCTTACATTCAACACCTAACACACACAGATGTCCACTATCACAAGTGGTACACACCTCTATGTACAAACACATCACTCACTAAGCACATCATCATAAATACATGTCTTTTTACTTTAAAATATTTTACATGTACTTCCTCCTTTATATCATATTTATGCTACTAGTATCTATTTTCCTTTTTTTAGGATCTACACCATCTATAGCCACACCATAAGCTACAATCTATGATAGCATCTACACACATCATCATGCAGGACCTCCCACCACCACAAATTGTATCGATCATGTCAGCTGACCTAGGTTGACCACCAGTCACTCTTCATACTACATGACCTTCCCATTCTTCACATTCAAACCATTATACTCCACCCTGATTCCTTTTCCCTCATAATCGAGGCTCGCCTTACTCACATCATTCTTGAGACAGTCAGGTATCCTTATCCTCTTTTGACAAAGTGAGGAAACATATATTTCCAAAACACAAGGCTCTCCATCTCATCCACATGATGATACCAAGAACCCTTATTCACCAAATTATTCCCCCCATCACCTTCTAGGAGCTTATTTCCCTCCTAATAGAGGGTACACTCCTCATTCAGCTCGTCCTTCATGCCTACCAACCCTACTTCCCAATGGGGAGTCCACTTAAGCCCAAGCCATGCACCTTGTTCCTAAAGATACCCAAGATGGTCGTGCACACATGCCCCTATCCTATTCATGCTACCGTCTAGAGACATATCCTATGCCAACTATCCTTAATACGCCATCTTCATCACTACAAAGCTTACCTTTCTAGCAAGCTTCCCAATCCCCATAGTCATCCTACTTTGCTTCCTCATCCTCATGATCTTATCCACTTTTTCATGCATACCAGGCCACTCCATACATATTAAATTCTTGATCACCACCTTCTTCGATATCATCATATTCATACTATGATATACAACATCTCATTTCCTATATCAAGGCTCTTGAGCTATAGATGAGCCATTGTCATTGCCATTTTCATCCACACCAATATCCCATGACTTGTGCATCCTTGCCACCATACCTATCCATTTTTCAATCTTTTATTCATCTCACAGTGGAACCTCAACTTACACCTCCACTATTGTACTACCATTCATCCATACCTTGTTCACCTCCAACAGAACCCTACATTTTCCCCATGCCGATTCCATTCACTCCACTAACAAAAACATTTTACCACCTCATGTATCAGGGCCTTATTGAATTACTCGAGATTTGATCCATAGGCCCCTCACATCCTAAAACACTTACCTACCATGAGAACTAATATTGTATCTATCATCACCAACCAGATCATGAAATTTAAGAATACCGATCATTCAAGAACCTGGTCTACAACATGTTGCATGGCAATAAAAATCCATCACCTAAATGTTCCCTCCCATTTAGCTAACTCTTGAGTCCTCCATGCCACATCATCCCTAGAACTTTACCACCACGTAAAATATTGATAGTGCCAGCTTGCTATATTCACAACATATCAAACTACACCAACCGTCGAAGTTCAAGCTATACCATCACTTCACTATACCATTCCTGACCTGACCCATGTCACTTTACTCATCAATAGTTCCCCTCTTCTCATTTATTTATTCTTCTATTTCTTACTTCCTTATGTAGTTGTATGGTCATGCTTCGAGTGACTACATACCTACATTGATCTACTTATTCTATTTTATCTTCTTTGGCTTTCAGTAATCCCTTCATCTTGTTGGTTGCCAAAGCCTATTCCTTCTTATTTCTTCCATCTGTACATACTACTCTAATATCCTCTTTACATTTTTGGTGATTATTACACATGCATCTAACATATTACAGTTTACGCACCTACTACACACACACCCCACATGCTAGGGCAACCATAATTATAAAATCACACTTTTTGTCATTATGATACACCATACTCATCTGTAGATAAGTTTTCCAAAATTCTCCTTATACACATCATAAATTTTATCTTGTAGATATTGCATTCCCCCACTTGCATAATTTACATTACCTCCATTGCATATATCCATATATTTTTCATTTTAATTTCATTTCAAGTTTATACATCCTTCCTCCCAAAATGCACCCTCAATAGGAGTAATACATGCACTTGTTAGCATCACCACCTGGATTTCCATTCCCATTTTTTAGGATTAGGTTACACATAGGTATTGTGTTAAGCTTTGAATACTTACTAGTTTAGTCAATCAAATTTCACCTCTAGCTGATAGGTTTTACATTCTTCTTATGGTTCTTTATGCTGGTTCAACTTATCTCATGGACCATTCACAACAGGTTACACATTAAACAAGTTTTGAGTCTAGGGAATATGACACCTTGAGTAGGCATTTCCATATAGAGAATAGTTTACCCTACTCATCCTATCACTTGCATGGTCAACATATGAATTGGGGATAAACAAAGCGATAAGCATAAGCAAAAGTAAAACAACTAGGCAGAAAACAAAAGCCAATGCCCATACAAAAAAAAAAAGATGAAGAGAAAAAAAAAGAAAAAAAAAAGAGAAAATAAAAAGAGCACCATAATAAATAGGTCAAAAATAGATGAGGGGAAGAAAATAAAAGGAAAAACCTCTTGATATCACCCATGTTATGCTTCATCACCTTTGGTACTTAGGTTTAACATAACAACATGGGATGATTTCCATTGCTAGCAATAAGTTCCAAGAGCCTGCATAGTGGAATACTCTTACAAGTGGTGATATATCTATCACATTATCTACTCACTTTTATACATATCATTGTTCATTTATGGATGAACTATCTAGTTTGGCCATGTCTAAAATGGGTCAATCCCACCTACCTCAAAATGGATAAATGAACCTCACTCATTTACACATACAGGTCCATGACATATTTTGAACTAGTCCGACTAGTTATGAGTTGCCACATAAACTTGTATAGTGTTGGTGTTTGATACTTGATTGCCAAAACTACACTAGTCAAAACCATTACATATCTCCTATACCATCCTACATCTCTGAGATAACAGAATGGATAGCATCTATATCAGTACATGTAATGATACAAGTGCTTCCTCTACATATTTTAGCACTCCCATACATGCATACATGCATCTATGTTACACAAATCATTTAAATTACATTTTTCACATAAAATACTAAATAAAGGCATTCATCATGCATATACTATCTCACACTCCATCATTGAATTTACATTACATGCATTCATTCCAAATATCATTTCACATTTTATCACTTCAGATTGCATTTGAAATAAAATCATGCAAGACTAATCTACCACATACTTACACTACAGAACGATAATAGATCTAAACCATAATACACATGACTATCCATTCATTATACATACATAAAAATCATGTTGTGATATCTATGCAAATATAAAGAGAACACATTTCAAAATCATAACACATGTATATAAAACAATCGAAATCAAATGTATATATATCATCCATAAAAAATACCCGTAGGCTTCAAACTAGGACCATATCCATTGTCTACCATCCAAAATGCCTATAGGCTACGTCCAATAATAATCCTAACTACCACCAAGAGTCTCCCCATATTCCTCATGACTCACCTGCATCTTTGTAGCTCTACTTGACTTTGCTTTGGATCCTATAACCTAAACCATAGTATGTGGATCTTGCACCTCAACCCTAGCACCCACCCACTCCATTGAAGCAACACTACACTGGATATGATGCAAAGACATCCAAACTCATGATCCTCACTCACCATGAGATGCCACCTATCTATAATTAGGGAGTGTGATCCCATGCACCGTCAAAGTAGACTCACAAAAGGACCTCTTCACAGAATCTACAACCAATAGATTTGTTAGTCGCTCAATACCACAGGAAGCCTCCTCCCATGCCTATTGTTGGCTAAGCATATCGAACCTCATCTTCTCCATATCTACCCTATGCCTCTCCTCTTGTAGGTGAAGCTTAGCCTCGAACTGCCAAACTCTATCATGTATCCCTCGAGCCTCCTCCTTCGTATCTTGCCTCTCCTATACCTCAAAAGGAATCTCTTCCATACCCACAAAACCAACAATATAAATTGTGTCATCCACACAGCCCATGGCAAAAAATCCACCTCCCTCATCCATTGCCCCAACCACCTATCCCATGGCCATTCCACCCTCTACAGGATCTGCCTTACTGTTCATATGAGCCTCCCCCACTCCCATTCCCTGTGTACTTGGCATACCACCCAAGTATCATTGAGACCATTGTAAATGAATCTCCCTCTCACTACCAGGTACCTCCTCTTATAGAGATTGAGTCCTACTACCTGTTTTCATATCTAGTGAAGATACCCTAACATCAGGTGGAACCCATCTATCTACCACACCTCGTCCAGGCTCCCAACTCTACATAGACCACCAAGCCTCAAACTCAGGTGTAGTCCTGATATTATCCACATCTGAGATCACCACTAGTGGGTCACTCTCAGCAAGCCAAGGTAGCACCATAGGACACTCTCCTCTATCACCTCATCACCTATAATATACAATAGGAGCTCTTGAAATATCCTGTTGTAACCCAAACCACTGCATCACCCGATCAAACTAAAAATACTTGGCCTACCGAGTATATCTACCTACTAGCCATCTACCCTACTGAATGGCTCGCAACTACTCCTTGTACTGCTCCTAGTTCACCCCACCCAAACAAGGCCTCCACTTAATATCATTAGGTGTAAAATCTCCAAACATAACCCTCCACAATAAAGGATCACCCTCATGAGGCCTCTTGATACCATTCTCCTCATCAGTCCACCACCTCAAAGCGTAAGGTAAATATTCCTTGCCATTAACATGAGTAGGGTGAGGCAATAATGATGGTCTCTCAATGGATATGTGCTCCCATGCCCATACCTATATTAAGGGAGTCTAGCTCAAACCCTTCTACCCAGCACACATAATATTGTTCAACTCTCTATACACCTGGGCTAACAATGTAGGCGCCCATGCAAACATGACCTTGTGCTCCACCATGTCACTCACCAGATCCAAAAAAAATTCCAGGTAAATAGTACCCCAAAAGTGTCAGATAATGCATACGTAGATATCATCATCATAGTTTCACACTGACTATTATATATCTTTCTTTCAGGCACAACCACTCATAATCTATCTTTGAGACATCTATATCCCTCTAGGCCTCACCAAAGAACTGCTCCAACACAACATCCTTACTGGTATCTAGTATAGTTTGAACCAGAACACCCTCAATTGGTAATTTGTAAATCTGATAAACATCCTCCAAAGTGATTGTCATTTCCCTAGTGGGAAAATTAAATGTGTTCCTATTTGCATCCCATTGCTCACACAATGTGGATATATATGCCCTATTGGCATGGATACTCTTGCACTCCCAAACACCTTTGAACCATATGGCATCCAACCATGCCAAATCATTATCATTGTTCATTAGCTAATCAAAATTGTTCTTCATCCTTCGTACATGATGACGTGGCTCGAGCATCTTCACCTATTCATCTAGAAACAAACACAAACAAATATGCATTAGTCATCAATACAACGATACAATCCAATAAAAATTCATAAATCAAATTTACAAATTAAACTATTTAATTCAACATGCACTTCGAGACATAAACAGTGCATAATTCACATGTCAAAACATATCAACAAAATAGTCACATATTTGGATACCCATTTTGTCATTTCATGGAAAAAGTTCGAACAAATGCAAAAAATAGTACATATTTGGCTTCCAACAGTTAAAATTAAAATTACCCACATACCTACTATGACACGAAATTCAAAACTAAGTCAACCTATCAGACATACAAAAAAATACATTTTTGAATACCCATTTTCCCACTTAAGGGTAAAAATGTTGATAAAATTCAAAAACAAGATGTCAATCAACACAGATTTCAAGGTCAATCTTACCATACATACACCAAAATAGAACACACACCAATACACACAATACCAAAATAATAGTCACATTTTTGAACACCCATTTGCCCACTTTGTAGTGAAAGTCCAAATAGATGTGTAAAAAAGTGCAAATCGGGCTCCCAATAGCTTATTTCAAATTTAACACTACCTACATCTTAGCACGTAAATCAAGCATATGCTAAAAGAAATCATCTACAAAAGCAAATAATATTTTTGCATACCCATTTTGCCCTTCTACGGTGAAAGTATCGTTAGTTTCTAAAAATACTCTCTCTAAGGTGGCAAATCTAACAGTCAATATTCACTACCTTACACCCAAAAACAACATAGTCCGAAAAAATGCCAAACGAAGGCAGAAAAAAATAACAGTCACACAAATGGATACCCATTTCCTACTTTTATAGATAAAATTCAATAACATTCCCACAACAGTACACCATTGCTTCAAAAATGGATGGTCAAAGTCGTACCTTACTCTACCCATTACCTAGTCAAACTTGCACAAAAATAAGTCAAACTTGCACAAAAATAAGTCAAACCTAGAAATAAATCATGCTTTTCGATACCCATTTGGCTAGTTTTACACTATGTGTTCCAATTTCAATCAAAATTTGCAATTTTTTTAAAACAAGATGAAAACCTCCACCCTAATTCACTTTTCTCTAGAAAATTAAAAACACAAAAAATGAGGTAAGAAGGAGTACTTACCGATGGATCCTCACACATGTTGCCAACTCCAAGTTGTTCTCTCACCATCTTCGTATTCGAGCTCATCAATTGCCTCATCCAACATCATCGAATGATCTACGCAACTAGTCATTGTCAAAATGAGCCCCTCCCAACTTAAAATTACCTTAAAATTACCTAAACCCGTAATTCACCCTCGCCCCATGAATCATGATCCAATTTTCCCATGCTTTGGTATACCCTCCATTAGCTTCCTAAGGCAATAAATAGCCTCATTGCGCTTAATTGAGGCCCCCATGGGGCTATTACTTGGCAAAAGTAATTATGAATTCAATTCATAAATCTAATTTTAAGTTGACTTCACTTAAAGTGCACTTTTAGGTCTAAAAGAGCTTAATTAGGTCCTTAATCCCTAATTACTCTTAATTATTCCCTCCCACATGTGTGTGCACTAGATTAGTTAGGATATTTCTTAGGAAACCCTAACCTAATCCCAAATATAACCTAGAGTTGACTAATCCTAGTTAACCCTAATATCTCCTCACACATGTGTGAGGATGAAATATTTCCTCAAGGGAATGTGAACATGCCACCTCACAAAACCTAACCTAACCTTATGGGATCTCACCCTAAGGCTTAGTTCTCCTAACTAGCCCCCTAAACCTTGGGTTTTCTTATAAATAGTGGGCCCAAACCATCATTCCCTCTCCCTCTCCGCTTATGTCCAAAGCACAAAAACTATGCCAAAATACATACAGAAGCATAAAAAGTAGATTTAAATTTGCACATCAGTAGTACAATACCTGATGAACCTCTCCATTGAATAATTTATATAGAATAGTACTCTAAGTCTAATTCATCCGTCGCCCCATGAATTCGAAACCAGTTTTCCCTTGGGGCGAGAAGTGGGTCTACAAGCCCCAAATCAGCTCAAATTTAGGAGGTAGGCTTAAAATTGTAATTTTATGAGCTCCTACATCATTTATTTTAGGTTTTATCATTTTTTTACAGTCGATTTGTCTTTCTTAATATGGGGTTTGACTAAGGCAAGCCCCCCAATAAACTAACCTCTTTTTGTAGGTTTATCCTAGAACCAAGGAGGGAAACAACAAACAACTACAACCTCGTAGTGGTACTCAAGCCCATATATATTGAGGAACCCAAAAGAAGGCATGAGGCCTATTGTAACATTTGTAAAAAAGAAAGGAAAAATGGGAATTCTCCCTATTTTTAACCTATACAAATCTTATCATGAATAAAATACATTGTTCTGAATAGAATGTGTCTTTAATATGTTGTTGGATCAAATGTCCTCTTTTGCCCATTTCAGGGGGTTATCACACAAATCCACATAAACATGTGAATGTCTACCATTTTTCTCTTACTTGGTTTAACTGGTAATAATCTTCATGAACTAGATAAATTTCAATGTTTCCCTCTAATATCGCTCTCATATTAAATTACCAAGTGAAATGCATGAATCATTTATTCCATCTAGTTTTTAAGGATACACTATATCAAATCGACACAATTATTAATTTTCTTTTTAAATATTTAAAAATTATCATGGGATAACTTCAGATCCTGATATTAATCTAATTTTCTTCTATGATCATTTGAAGTCAAGTATTAAATTATATACACATCCTCTCAAGGAGTGATATAATCAAATTACAATTGATCTCAATAAAAATATTTTTCAATTATGAGGCCTTTCATTAAAGAGGCCCTTGTTACAACATGTGTACATAGTAAATAGGAGTTGACTAGTTCCAACTTTCACTTGGTTCCATTCAAGCCACCAGTACTAGATTATATATATTTTCAAGATCAGGACAACCCATTCATGTATATGAAATAAATTCTAGACAAATAATAACATGTAATAATTCTTCATTGCATGCAACTAAACATAATACATTATCCATAACGTAATTGTATAAATCATTCCACCATTCAAAAGAAGGAAATACCATACTTTCATAAGATTGAAAATCACATTTTCATCTCATATATTTCTTCACAAAGATATGCCTTTGAAACCAGTATTATTACAATCAACTATTGCTAGTCTAAAAGAATGTCATAAATTCATTCATAAATGAGATCCCTTTCATGCATATGGCAATTAAACATATCATATGTTCACGAGTATCTCCTATTTCTCCAAAAAATATAAAATTTAAACAAGTCATACTTTTACAAGTATCTCATGTTTCTTCAAAAATAAATAGCATTTAAATCATTATTTCACAAGTATCTTATATTTCTCAAACAAATATAGCACTTAAAGAAACCGTACTTTTACAAGTATCTCATATTTCTTCAAAAAAAAAATAGCATTTAAACAAATCATACTTTCACAAGTATCTCATATTTCTTCAAACAAAAATAATATTTAAACAAATCATACTTTCACAAGTATCTCATATTTCTTCAAACAAAAATAACATTTAAACAAATAATACTTTCAAAAGTATCTCATATTTATTCAAACAAAAATAGTATTTAAATAAATCATAATTTCACAAGTACCTCATATTTCTTCAAACATAAATAACATTAAACTAATGGATTCAATTGTAGATCTACAAATCCTTCCAAGGGTTTAGTCTACTACAAGATCACAAACTAGTTTTGTTCTACAATCCATCATTATGGTTTCACTATAGCAAATGCATTTTCTAATTTGTCTTGTAGTATATATTTCTTCCCCAAATCGGGTTACCAAGTTATCTCAAGATCAATAAACATGATCAACCTATAGTTCCATGATTTTGGCTACAATATCTCTTGTAATATATCAACAAGATTACTCAAGTTTAACCACAACTCCATTCGTAATCTATCACACAATATTACACTATAGGTTTCCTCACTTGGTCCTTAATTCATTTTGAAAACCACTATAGGTACACAATATTAACAAAATAAGATTTATTTATTAATATCTTGTCAAGGATAGACCATAGTTATTTAAAGGGTATTGTTTAGTCTAATCAACAAGACTAATATCCATACAAATTTATGCTATGGCCTATCAATAATAATGTTCATAATTTCTTACCTAAGTTTCTACTTTAGGTTCTCAAATTACATTGTTTATGTAATTTGTCTTGTATTCATTTTGTTATTTTAACTAAGTCATTTCTCTATAACTCTTCAAAGTTAAAATTGGCATAACAAAAGGGTTTAAGTTAGCAACATTAATATATATCCTTTCTTTGATTCCCAAATAGGTTTGAAATTAATATAACCACCCATAAATAGATAATAGTGAGTGGTTCTACAATCCAAATAGGTAGAGCGACCAAACACTAAAGTGAGCCATGTAGGAGGTCAACAAGCAAACCATGGTCATACAATAGGGTTAATCCATTTGAAGTATCCTTAATAGCCACCATTGGATACCATATGACCACAAACTATGGTTACCTATTAATTAGTGGGTGACTCTAATTAAGTCCATCCATATGCCTCTATGGAAACCATGTGGGATTTCAATCCCAAATAGATTGATAAATTCATAAAGGAAATGGTGAAGTGAGGGAGATGGAATTGGGGTTAACATTTAAAACTACAAGGATTGATAAGAGCTTGCACATACTAATAGCGAAATAAGAAACCAAGGGGGAACAATTCAACTCTTTGGAGGGAATTAACAAATCATCTGAGGTAGGTGAATAGTACACCAGGATTTGTTATAGGATTACCCCCATAGTGGTTTTTGGTTGTTTATTCTTACCATATAAGGTTACATTCCCGATGGAGTCATGCCATACCCTGTCAATCCACATTGGTACAATTCACACCATCATCCTGATCATGGGTAAATTGATTTATTAAATTAGTCGAGACAAGTCAGCTAGACATTAATATTGTGTTAGTTATTGAAGCTCATCACCATTTACACTTTTGCAAGTTTGATTCAATCCATTGAATGAGAGGGGATGATATTTTTTGATCAGTTATTTTTTTTTATTATATACGAGTTTTGACAATAACTCAAAACTTGATTACATTGAAAACGAGAAAGATGAAACTAGCTACAAGAAACAAAGAGACTAAAAGAGGGATCATAGTCCCAAATGAGGATGCCTTGAATCAACATTTAAAAGGAAACTAGGGAAACATAAAGGATACCCTTAAACACCATACAAAAATAAATAAAGGGTGGTAGAGAGGATGCCCATTAACACAAATCTTCAACATGAAAGGAAGCCCTAAGCTTCATCATCAAGTTCAACACTGACATCCTAGAGCTCATCATTTGAATCATCCAAGTCATCATCCTTATCAGCATATTTTTTATCCTTAGAGGCAAAAAAAACCTTAATAACCTTCTTGACATCATTCCCAATAGAGACCTTGACAAAATTCTCAAAAAAAGGCTTCTTTAAGAAGAGTAGGTTGAGAGCATTATGGAGATCAGCGATATGGGACATGCAATTAGAGACTGAATTGATGATGCATTGTTTCAGACAGTGATTAGGGGCATCCTTATCATCATACTCAAATTTTATTTTAAGTATTTATTTTCTTGTGCCATTTTCTATAGGTGCATAGAGAATCTAGAAAATTTTTGCTTGGGGGATTCACTTTGAATATTTTTCTTCAATTGATGAATAGTCTCAATAGTTGCCCTCTTTTTAGCTGATAGAGCAGGAGATCAAGAGGAAGGAGGAGTGGATTGTGAAATACTGTACTGAGCATGGTTGGGTTTAGCTTGAGGGACGGAGGAAATTATGACACCTTGAGGGCAATGAATCAACCAATGCCTATACAAGACCTTACAAAAGCCATGATGAGAAGGCATATCATTACTATTTTTCTGGTGAATGTTCTCCAAAGTGTAACTAATGGAATTGAAGAGGAATTGGGAAATGTTCACCTTGTTAACATCACAAAAATGGTTAAAGAAATCAAATCAAAAATTGCATAAAACCTTATCAAGGTAATCCATAGTAATGAACTCCATAATGGGTTTCATGACATTATTCCAAGGTGATGGGAGCTCCGCTCGATGCATACCCATATGTGCCTTTTTGCATAGATCCTTGTATTTGATTTATTTGAGTTCAACATCCTAGTTGTGCTTTGTATGGTGAATAGACCTCCCTTTCACCTACTGTATTGAAAAATCATCTAGAGTCTTGATGTTGACTTCAAAGGTTTTGTCATAGATTGAAACCTTTCCATTACCCCAGGTACTCAAAAAAAGTGAAAGTAATTTCAAAATCACCTCCATTAAAAATTTTGAAGAAAGGGAGAAATCCCCTGTCAGTGAGGATAGCTTTGGTAATGATGTCCTTTATGAATGAGGAAGGCTCGAAGAAACTCGTGTTGGAAAGATAATAGAGGCCCTGAGAATGAAAATGGATAAGGAGATAATGGAAGTGAAATGGACAAGGAGTGATATAAAAATAAGTAACCCTAGGTTTTTTTTGGAAATAATGGGATTTCCTTCTCGTTTGTGGTGTTGAAAGAAATTGGGAAAGGTAAGTCTGCATATTTCGAGATGATCGTGATAGATCATGCTTGAAACATCTTGAATATGGAGCATGTGAATGGCCAACCCAACCTCCCACATGATGAAAAAAGTGTACTAGTAGAAGAGATCAATGATGATGGCATGAAGGAAAAGGGAAACATGGTTAGAAGTTGGAGGGTATGGGAAAATAGGAACGAGGGATATGGATGACCCGGTGGTGATGAGGTGTAAAAAAATAATTTCACTGGGAGATATGAGAGATCGAAACACAAGAAATTAGTGGCCAACATGGCATGGGAGAGCAACGAGGCAAGCAAGGTCAAAAAATTCAAAAAGGAAAGCTTCTTGAAAATCAATGAAGATAAAATTAATGCTAAAAAAACCAAAAAAGTCAAATATTCCACATAACGAGGTTACATGGGAATTAGTGAAAATAGAAACTGCATCACTCATTTGTTCCATTTATGAAAATTGTCTTGCTCCAAAATAGTGATTAATTCTTGGGGAAGGCCACTTGTCCACGTCACCAAGCTTATGGAATGGGCACCAATGTTTGTAAGCTTATCAGCGGCCTTATTGCTTTCCCTAAAAGCATGTTGAAAAATAATATTTTATAAATTTTGAATTAGAGATCCGGATTCTTCTATACAGTCCCTGATCCTCCATGAAGGATTTCTAGAATTCTTTAGATAGTTTATGGTATTTAATGAATCCCATTCAACCATGAGTCTATCTAAAATTTCTTTAACTAGAGTTATACCTCTCCACAAAGCTCTGGCTTCGATAACCTGATTAGTTTGAATTTCCAAAAATTCCACATAAGTAAGGATAAATATACCACTTTTATCTTTAAGGATACCCCCAGTACCAGCTAATCCAAGGTTGCCCTTAGAAGCACCATCAAAATTTAACCTAAACCAACCTGAAGGAGGAGAAGTCCACTTGGATTGGACCCTTAGGTTAGAGGGGTGATCGAGGTGATTATTCACGATGGGAAGGTTTAGAGAAAGGATCAACGAGGTATCTAATCAAGAGTTAGTAAGGGATGAAAGAGGATAGAGGGAAGCATTATCTATAGCAAAGAAAATGATTTTGTTCAAAACACAGTCTAGGATTAACAACTTGTTAGAGAAAACTCTACAATATCTTTCCAACCAAACTTGCCATAGAAAATGATGAAGGTAAACTTACCATAGGAACTTAAGGTGAGAATTGCAAAAAGAATTTGTCCATTGGATAAAAAGATAAATAATGGAGCAAGGTTCAACCCAAAGGATGTGGAAAATGTTTAATAACTTATTGAGAATGGATGAAGAGAATGGGCATGAAATAAAAAGGTGATGAGGGGAATTCCAATATGATAAGCATAGATAAAATCTATTAGGAATGACCATGCCTCTTTTAAAAAGGTTGTCTATGGTGAGGAATTTTTCTTGAATGACCACCCAAGAAAACATAGATATTTTAGGAATGAGGAATTTAGGCTAGATAAGGTTGTAAGGAAGTAAGGATCTTCATGAGTTAGAAGCAGCTTGTAAGTAGACTTGAAAGAGAACTCCCTACCTTCTATGAATTCCAAAAAAATACAATCTCTAGGACTCCCTGAGGGAATGAACGTGGAACTTATAAGTAATTTCAGTTCTTTTTATTCCTTAGGATGGGACATGCTTCTGATAATATTCCTCTCTTTATATTATTATGGATACTTATAAAATTTAAGAATTTTTGACTAAAAGTGTTATCAGTATAGCCTTTCAAGACTGCTAAATTAGGATCATTTATAATTGGTTCTCCTTTGATCCATTTATCATGCCAAAAGTTAATTTTGAGGTCATCTCCTAATCTCCACATTAAACTTCTTTCCACAAGGAACCTGGAATGCAGAATTGATTTTTAAAAAGTAGACCCTCTGATAGGAGTTGCAGTAGTAAGGAAGTTAGTGCCCTACATATATTTCTATCTAACAATGAAAGACCACCCACTTTCCACATTGGTAATTAAATGCCACATCTGTTTGGCATAAGAGATAGATTTAGGAGATGAAGTCTCATGAGGCCTAATCCTCTTGCCTCTTTAGATTAAAAAACTTTGTCCCATGCAACTAAGTGGAAACGCCGCTTATTTTCAGATCCAGACCATAAGGAATTATTTTGGATTTATTCAATATTATGATACACTCCTACTGGGACTTTGAAGATAGGCAAAAAATAAATAGAAATGCTTTGAAGGGAAGCCTGGGTAAGGGTGATATTAGCAGCTTGAGACAAAAAAAATTCTTTCCAACCTACAAGTTTCTTCTGTAATATCTCAATCATGTTATTCCACATTGAAACAGAAGGATTTCCTATAAAAAAAGGATGGCACAGGGAATTTGAGGATTCTAGATATTTTGATCTATCTTTTGATAGGGGTGTTGAGAAATTAAAATTTTCTTTTATGGAAATTATTTTTTTGGACAACTACTTCTTCATACAATAGCAAAATATGTTTAATGACTTTGGCCTCAAAATAGAAGAAAAAGTGGATATTATGGTATCATTAATGAATTTATAATGGGATATAGGGGTAGTCTACAAACCAGCTTTGATACTTGAAATAAGACTGAGCCTATAGGTAGCTTTAATAGTCTGACCTAAGGCTTTAGCTGCTATTATAAATAGCAAAGTAGAAATAGGATCTCCTTGTTGTAGACCTTTGCTAATTTGAAAAAACCCATAGTAGATCCATTGAAAAGCTCTAAATACCAAGGATTTGAGATGCACCCTTTAATCACGTTGATCCATTTAGGATGGTAAAAATAAAGTCCCAATTGAGCATATCAAAGGCTTTGTTCATGTCAAGCTTAAACACAAAGGCAAATTTTTTAGATAGGTCAACAAAGTGAAGAGCTTCATGAATGGTTATAACCCCATCAAGGATGGATATACCTTGGAAATAAATCCCTTGGCTAGCATAAATAATGGTAGGAAGGATATCCTTCATTCCGGAAGCAATGGATTTAGTAAGGATATTTTACACCACATTGCAAATGCTTATAAGTATGTAATCAGTTATGGTTTTGGCTATAGGGATTTTTGGTATGAAAGCTATTAAAGTGGAATTGAAGCAGCAAGGAACAAAATTAGAGGACTAGAAATCTCTAATGGTGTAACACACATTGGGTTCCACAATATCCTAGTAAGTCTAAAAAATGAGGGGGAAAGCCATCTAGCCCAAGGGCCTTATTGGGTTGCATGGAGAACAAGATTTGATGAAATTCCTCATCATTAAAGGGATCCAAGAGCTTGCAATTGGAAATTTCTAAGATAGACCGAGGGATGTGGTATAGTATAGTTTCCAAGACAAGGTTTGAGGATCGCCTATTGTCACCAAGAAGAGAATTGAAATAAGAAATAAATTCATCCCTTATTTATATAATATATGACATGATGGACCCATAACTTTTTATAAGTTTGTGAATTCTATTTCTCATAGTTGAAGCATGAAATGATTTTGAATTTAATTCTCCCTCTTTGAGTCATAAAGCTCTAGATTCTTGCTTCCAAAAATTTTCTTCATGGACAAGGATATTATGATATTCTACTAAGGAACTTCTCTCTTCAGATATGATTTGCTTAGCACATTGTCTTATTGAATCTTGATCTCAATGGAGAGTAGCATGTCCTCAATAGATTGCTTAATTTCAAATAAGTTTCTAAAGACTTATTTCACGTGCTTCAATATCCAAGTAAGCCAAATTGAAGGACATCCCTATCCAACCTGCTGCCACAAATGTAAAATTCTATGTCTGAGGTTAGAGTGCTAAATCTACATCACCTCAAACCTGAAAGGCTTCTTGAAAGGGCAGTCCTTTAGGATATCCAATAGAATAGGAATGTGATCTAATACAATTTTGGAAAATGATAGGATATTTGCATCCCCAAAAAATTGAACAACTTATTGTGATAAGAAGAATCTATTTAATTTTACTTGAATAAGTTGATTTTCGGTTCTCCTATTGCTCCAGGTGAATTTATCATTCTTAAGTTTGGCATCCATACTATTATTAGAATTGACAAAATCATGAAAGTCTTCCATACTTTTTTTAGGGAATCTAGAGCAGCCCCATTTGTCTAAAGGATAAAGAGGAGTGTTGAAATATCCTACTACAATCCAAGGGATATTATTGAAAGAATTCTTTATACTACTAAGGATATCCCAAAAATGGGACCTGTCTAACAAAAATTTGGTGTATAGATGTTGGATAAAATCCATGAAGAATTATTATCCCTGTCATGAAAAAAAACACCTAAAATTCTTTCATTTGATTGAATCAAACTTCCATCTAATTTCCTTGGATCCCATAAACACATGAGTCCTTATAAGGTTCCTCTAGCTTGCCTAAACACAACTTATTCTTTATACCATATTTTATTAGTAGCAAAAGAAGAGTTGTGATGGTCAATTTTGGTTTCTTGCATTACAAAAATTGTTGGTTTCAACTCCCTTCTTAATGAGCTAACTACCCTCTACTTGGTTAGCCCATTAAGTCCTCTCACATTCCATGAGAGGATCTTCATTTGGTGGATTTTGAGGATTTCCTACCTCCCTTTCCATTGGTTTGGGAGATTTAATACTTTTTGCTTCATCTCTGGATTGAGGGAAAATAAGGGGAAATAAAGTTTTTTGAATGCCATTAGCAATGTCATCCTAAAATTTATTTTTTCAAATGATCATTAGCTGATATTCTTCCCCTTTTATTATCACTCCCATAGTTTATGGGAGACTTCATGGAACTTCACATTTGTTTAGGGGTAAATTTTGAAGGAACAATTTGTTTGATCATAGGACTTGAAGGCATTGTGATATTTTGGTTCTTTGTAGGGCTAGAGGATTCAAGGGGAGAGTGAGAAGGTCTAGATATTGCAGGTGAGTCTAGATTTTGAGGGAGTTGAGGCTCCAAGTTTTGGATATTCTATTCATTTTCTATCTCAAACAAATTTAGATTAGATAGTATTGAATATTTATTGGGGATATTAGTAATAGGACATACCTCATCTCTACCAACTAGAGGTGGTGATGATATAGAATGCTTGTACTTGTTTACTGATTGATGAGAAACTTGATATATTTGTCTTTCCTTAGGTTTACGAATCACAATTCCTTTGTTAGTTTGATTCTACACATTTCTAGGCTTCCTAAACCCTTTTTTTGGACTAGATTCTTCTATCCTTGAGTGTTGCAATTTGGACCTTCTACTACTAAAGAGATATTTTCATTTACTTGTTGAATATTCAAATAAGGGCATTGGAGTCTGATATGCCCTTGAGTATGGCACTCCATGCAAAATACCGACTTATTTTCATACGTAATGGATTGTTTGTGTAACAAAAATTGTATTCCAATTCAATGTAGGTTGGGAGCTCCAAATCCATATTTGCATTAACATAAATCCTAGTAGCAGTCATCCTCATCCTAGCTAGGGTTACATGATATATGGCCACTAGAGTACCAATAGTCTTGGAAATGGTAGTGAGGATTTCCTGGTGCTAGAATTGCCATGGGATATTTGGCAAGCGAACCCAAATAGGAGCATAGTTAATGCTTTGTGTTTCTGGTTCAAAGTTAACATCTCATTTGTGTAAGAAAAGGCTATGATGAACTAGGAACCATGGTCCTCCCATAATATTTTGATTACCATCATCATGATTAATGGGGTGAACTCTGAAAAAGCCTCGAGAGAGGCTTAATATTTCAATAAATTTGGCAGTCTTCCAGTTAGAATGAACCCATTTTTGAATGTTTTGAAGGTCAGGACAACCACCAAGCAACTTTCCAACAAAAAAAAAAGACTCTATCAATGAATAATTTTAATGAGGCTATTAGGAAATTTGAACTTCATCCCAATAGGTTCAATTTAGGATGAAGGATCAATAGAATAATATGGTCCTCCACCCAAAACTTTGGAAAAATATGGTTTTTTAGCATTGGGACCCCAGGAGGAGGGGACCCATGAAATTATCCTTTGTCAAGAGGATTATCTCCCAAAGTCCCAAAAAATTTGAGTGGAACATAATCATGCACTTCACCATATTCAGGATGCCCAGAAGGTTGTCCACTAGAGGTACCCCTAAGACTAGCTTGATTGTTAAAAATTTGAATTTAGGCCTTCCCACCCTCAAAAATTTGAATATTTTGATTCCAACCTGCACAGTGAATACACCTGTTTGTCATTTTGACTAGAATTTTATTTTTATTAGATTTTATGGAATACCAACACGTCGGTAGATGATGATAATAATTTCTATTTATCCAATTCATGGTTGGTTCCAAGGGTATCTGATTATGACAAATAGTGGTTTGATTTTCTCTAAGTAGGATCTTCAACCTTTGACGTTCATCGTATGCAGAGCATTATAGACTTATTATTATCTATTTAGGGTGTTTTCCTTGCCATGGCATAAAGATACGTGATGCTATACTAACATCAGATGAAAACTAGCTACACTATTTTGGATAAATTTTAGTGTATGTAGAGCTCGAAAAAAAGCTATAATACAAGGGCATCCCACACTGCTAGTGATGTGGGAAGGCTAACACATAATAATGCCTTGGTACTCTATTTTTAATAACCATCCAATGATGGTTAGGAGGAATCTATCGACAATGTTTATCTAGGACTCATCACTGTGCATGGCTTCTAGGGTAATGGTATATTTTTGAACAAAAAATGGCATCTAGGTATATGTGTTCTTCCAGAAGGTTTCAACATTATTATGATCATATTAACAAATCAAATTCATGAGATATTTTAGGTAATTAAATAGAATTACAATTATAATACAACTATTTAATAGAAGCACTTCATTGTATGCCTAAGCCCTCCGCTAGATAGATAAGATAAAATTGTGAACATTACATTGTAACATACCAAAAATCAAATGTGCATTCAAATAAAATATTGTGCACATAGACTATCATAGCTATAATAAATGGTAAAACCTGGATAGTTCAAGCTTTTTGAATCCTTCCTTTGCCTAGACCTCCTTGATTGCTCTCCTTCTATAAGTGCCTTTACCAAATGTCTCTAAAACTTGAGGTTGTTTGGTTTATGATTACCCAAAAGGGTAAAGAGCATAATTCCTAAGCCCAATATTTCCTATTAATATTTATCTAGGATTTTTCCAAGTATGCATACCACCTTTTGGTTAACCCATGGTGGATTTTTATAGTATTCGGGGGTTCCTTCTGCAATGGTGAAGGGTAGTCTAGGCAATGACCTGTTGAAGAGGTCATGTGGATAATGATGTAGGCAATTTAGTGGCATAGTATGTTTTTGTAGCTTTGATGACATGATGCACATCAAAAGGCATCCAATAGTGCTATGGAGGACTTTGAATGACATATGTATATTTTTAAATTATTTCTAGAATAGGGAGGGTACAAATTATTTTCCTCATGGCCCTTAATGCCATTTTGGGACCAACATATTTTTCTCAAAGTATTTTTTCACAATATTAGTTTGCAAAGCACACTAATAATTAAATTTACATAAAAACTCCCTTTTATATTAAAATATATGATATTTTATTTCTTGGATGTATTTTCAAAAATAATAAATAAATTACTATTATTTTCAATACCTTGAACATTTCAAATATTTCTATGCTTGCATTAATTTTTCTTTCTCTTTGCCAAGAACAAGGGTTCAGGTCAAGGTGGGATATGACACCTTCACTCACCCAATTCTCCTTGTATGATGAAGCTTATGACATTTAGATGTACTACATACATAAGTATTTTGCTTTGAGACAAGAAATACCTAAATGTTTTGAGGGATTTCATGATTGCATATACCTGTATTTTGATAAAATTATATCTCTCCTCATGTTGCTACAAGGCTTGACTGAGGAAGGTAATTGGTCTTTCATTACCATCTTCCTCCTTTTGAGTGAGTATTGTGGCACAAATCTCTTCTGCACCAAATGCATATAGGATGAAATCTTTAGAATAATCTGGATCTATTAGAATTGGGGCTCTTAAAATTGCATCTTTTATACCTCTAAAAGCCTCTCACTAAGTTTCTATCCATTTGAACACTGCATTATTTTTCAGCATCTCAGCCATGGGCTTGATTATCTGAGCAAAGTCAAAAATGAATTTCTACATGAATTTAATCTTCCTAAAGAAGGATTGAAGTTATTTTTGTTAATAGACAAAGTAGTTCCAAAATGGATTTTAATATATCAGGATCGATAACAAGTCCTTATTTTGACACAACGTGCCCTAATAGCTTACCCTTTTGAACAATGAACACCGATTTCTTAGGATTCAATGATATCCTAAATTCTCTAAATTTCTTAAATACTTAAGCTAAGTGCTCGATATGTTGCTCCTTATTATGAGAGAACACCATCATGTCATCTAGATATATGAAGATAACTTTATCTATCGGTTCTTCAAATGCTATATCCATTACTCTTTGGAAGGTGGCTCTTGCATTGGAGAGTCCAAATGACATGCATTGATAGAAAAAGGTTCCCCATTTTATGTTGAATACCATTTTGTATTGATCTTCATCTCAAAACCACATCTAATTGAAACTTGAGAAACCATCTAGTAGAGAGAACCTCTTTGCTCCTATTACTATGTATAGTATTGGGTTAATTTGAGGTAGGGGTAGTGATCCTTTAGAGAGACTTTGTTTAGGCTACAAAAATCAACATATAGCCTGATATCCCCATTATTTTTTATCAAGACTAGATTTTCCACCCAATTTGAGTGCTTAATGGGATAGATTATTTTGGCGTTAAGAAATTTTAGAAGCTCTTATTTCATAAATGCTTCAAAAATTGAATTGATTGATCTTTGTTTCTTTCTGGTTGGCTTTGAACTAGACTCTAGCTCGATGGTATGTTGAATGGTATTTCTATCATAGAATTTTAGGTCATCATACATCCAGGCTATAATATCATCATACCTCTTGCACAACTCTTGAATTGCATTTAATTCCTCTTAAGAGCAATCTATACTAACTTTCAAATATTTTCCTAGGGCTATTGGTATCTCCTTAGATTGTTCATCATCAATTTTGATCATGTCACCTGTCGAATGATCATTATTGTCATAAAGGTTTTCCAATGTGATTAACCCTTTTAGGATGTGGTTATTCTTTAATTGTAGGAAGCCTTATTTTTAATCTCCATATTTCATATGTTTAGAAAAATAATTCATCTCCTTGATTCAAAAATCTACTATCTATTTATCATTCTTATCGAAGGTTGGTATACCAACATCACTACCTTAGATTTGTATATGACATTTGATAGAGGAAAGTAATTAGCACAAATGGTTGCTAGGGATTCAACATGAATATTTTGGCCTCTAGGGATAGCTTTGATGTTCAGGAACTCAAAATATTCTAACAAATCACATACTCGGTTCTTGTATACCCTGAGATAGTATTGTTTACTCATGCATTTTTTAGTAACCTGGTTGACTACCAATTCAAAATCACAAAATATTTACAAATGATTAACCCCTAACTTCTCAATATTTCTTAATCCCAAGCATAAGGATTCATATTCTACTAAATTATTAGTGTAGCTCTAGGTCAGCCTATAAGAAGAGATTTTTTGGTCTCCTGTTGGTGTAACCAGCACCACTCCTACACCTGTACCATTCTTGTATTTAGCCCCATCAAAGTATATCTTCTACATTTGGTTCGATGATTACGTGGAAATCCTCTTTGATTTCTTGTCATCTAGTTTTTTATAGAATAGGTACCAATCCTTGTCTCTATCATGGCATTGAAATCTCTTAAGAAAAATTGATCCTCGGTCTAAATTTCTTCTAGTATTTCTTCCATTAGATCCTCCTCCTTGGTAATGATACCCACTATTTTTGCCTACTGGTCTTCCTCCTTAAGCCTCTCTATATGAAATAAAGAGGATTGTTTTGAGATTTTTTTTACTATTCTACATTTGAAAGGTATGTCCATGTGGGAATAATCCAATGATAGGTATCATCCTAGCTTAGTAGTTAATTCCTTGGATAAAAACATTTCAATGTATAGTTCCATATCAACCACTACAATCTCATGTATTACAGTAACCTAAGGCAATATGTGCAACACCATGGGGATATTTTTAATCACTCCTATAGTTTTAACTTGAGTGCCAAGAAAATGTAAGACTCTAGGTCAATTTATTATATACTCTATACCCATGACATCACATACTACATTAGGCATTACTATTATACCAACACCTGAGTCTATCATACAATTGTGCACCACCCATCCTTCCATATCTAGGGACAAATAAAATGGAAAAGGCCTATTCTTTCCCATCCCCATTATAGGGGTATATTGAGCTAAATTCTATTAATGGGGTGACTTTTTTTACACATTTTAGTTGTAGTGATGCTTGGAGTAAATCAATTAGTCTAGGGATCATTAGGGCATTAAACATACAAACCTTTGAAGGAGTCTTCTTTAATTCCTCCACTATATTGAAATCAGGAGGGATAGGTTATTTTTACTTGTTCTTCTAGTTACTTCCATACCTTTTTGGTACTCCTAAGTGTCTCCTATTTGTAGACACCTAAAATGTTTCAAGTTTAGGAGACTACTCATATGGGCACATCTATTGACCGTATGAATGATCTTGGATCTTTCCAAGAGCTATAAATGGTCCTAACCACTCAAAAGGAGTAGTTCTAGCCCATTTAGGCTTGGACGCTATCGACCAAAGCAACCACTAATCTTAGCCACTGAAGCTCAAAGCAGACACATCTAGCCACTACTGTCAATAATAGCTAGGAATGAAATGTGAACTATCATGAGGGATTTCCCAAATCATGGGTAGTAGCGGTAGTTTCAAGTTTACATGTATTTTGAAGGGATATCAATGAGGAATTCCTAGAGTTACTCTAGACTAACTATTACATGACAAGTTAATAATGAACCTTCCCTCCGGTAAAGTCACTTGGCATGTAGATCTGGAGTTTGGCTTCCCTAGGAAGCAAAGCCCTAGATATAGATCTAAAACTTGGAAGGCTACATTTGTAGACTTCCAGGAAGAAATAGAGATATATAGAGAATTCAAATTGTGATCAACAGAGCCCTGTCATATCAGAGAACAAATCCATACCTCTTTAAGGAGCATCAAAGCACTGTTTAGCTGAGCTATGTCCAAGCACCTGGATCTAGATCCAACATTCCTAATCACCAACCAGTGTGGTAGACACACCAGGTGATCCTTGAACATAAATTTGAGAAAGGTATTAGCTATCACAACCTAAAAAACTTGAGGTAAACCCTTTAGTTTAGTGGTTGCTATCTTTGATATCGACCCACAATCACGATCGCTCTGATCAAAAGCGGCCAAGATCAGAATAGTTGATTTATTTGTTCTTAGCATTAGATCTACATTTATTTTTGTTCCATTAGATAGATTTAGCATAGATATGGATCTTTTATAGTATTTCCTTTAATATTTCTAAGTTCTATGCACGCACATTACTTAGATCTGCTATATCTCAATTCATATTATGCTTATTTATTTGGTTCATTGGATTTGCCAATAATAAGCCTCATTTGGAGAGGTTGCCCATTCTACTTATTGTGCTCTGGTGTTTCTATACACGTAAATACAGGTTCATAGGATTGTTTCAAGGTATCCAAAGCATAAGGATCCCTCTAGGATGAAATTAGGAGGAGGTATCTATAAGCCCTTAGATAGTTTTGTGTGTGATATCAGGAGGCCTGCGGAGGTGCACCGTCCCCTTGTGCGGGATACATTCACCGTTATTCCACTTGTAATCTGTTGTATCAAAATGGGTATCCCTAAGAGGGATGTACATGTAATTGATATTGACAAATATTAATAAAATAATCTTTCCTTGCTTGTTACTTTCATGTTATATGTGCTTCATGCTTCTTTTATTTCATTTGATATAATAATACTACAAGTAGGGTAAGGGGTACGTGCTTCTTGGGGTTGCATGCTATCCACTACCTCTTCATTAGGGAAGGGTATTTCAACCTATCCCTAGCCTCCTATGTCTACATTACCTTATGTTGACTCATATCAGGTATACTATCCCTCCTTTGGACAAGTAATTTTTGGGTAAGAGCTGCCTGAAGGGTCTTCCTCCTAGAATCTTCATTCTATTTATTATCACTAGGTGTTTTTTAGGGGATGAAGGTCTTCAAGGTCCTCTAGTACTAGTTTATTTTTAGAAATAGTCAGCACAAAATTTTGTTCATCCAAAGCCAACATGTAGTTGTGCTCACTTTCTTAAATTATATTGACATGACCCTTCTATGCTTGCTCCATTCTTTTGACAGATAGCTTTTGCACGTAGTGTTCGTGCATCATGCACATATTTTTTACATGAGCATCATTGCATTTAGAGCACAAATAATCTAACTTGAAGGCCAAGGAGGAGGGTTATCCTTCTTCATTAGTGAGAATAGTATACATTATTTAAGGGGGTTTACTGGTAAAAGTAGCTTGATCTCGAGATACATATGTGAATATTCTAGGTTGGAAGTTTCTTTCCACCTCTCTTATTTTCATAAGAGTCATTTAATTATTGAAATTCTTGATAGAATTTTGGAAATCCATGTTAAGTTTTTTCACAAAGTTTTGTAGGTCTAATAGAATTTTCATTTGAGGATCTAGTTTTGGGAGTGTCATAATTGTAGGAGGTGTAGGTAGAGTTGATAATATGAGTATTGTTGGAATAGAAGGTGTCATTTGGGTAGTGGGAAAATATGGTACACTCACTAGAGTAGGATTCATTGGGTAGGGTGGACCTAAATACTTCAATTACAATTGGCTTTGGGGAAAATCAGGGAAAAAAAGTATAGTGAGCTTCGGAGGAAGCCATCCAATAGCTATTAAGAGTTTTTCAATTTTCATTACTTCTTAGAATATTTGGGGAAAATTTAGTACATTAACTTACCTTATGATCAAACTCAAATTAGGACTAAGGGCTCTTAGGTAATAATATACAACATGTTCATTAGTTAGCCAAAGACCATCAAGGACCCTATGCCAAGAATGATTGAATCTAATATTAAAATAAATTATATATTCTTGGGGATGTTTTTGTATGGCTGGAAATTGAGTGAGTGAGAAAAAAGGATCAGATTGATCATTAAACTCAACAACCAACCTTCCCACCAGGTCATCCCATGAAGTGATACTTCTATTAGGAAGGGTTCTATACCAATACAACATCTTACCCTTCAATGAAATAACCAATAACTTTATCATGACATCCTCGTCGATGATACCATGAACATTGGCTAGGTTTGCTACATCTTGGCAGTGTTCAAATTTCATATTTCCAGTACCATCATACATGGGTAATGCTTTAGATATGCAATAATAATGGTATTCTGATTAGCCATGTTGAGGGGACCTATATTGTTCGAGGTGGTACATCCTAGATTTTGGTTTTGGTTTTGATTTTGTGCCATCACTTCTATTAGGATCAGTGGACTGCTAATTCTTCATAGGTATGTGGAATAAAATAGGTTCAAGAGAGGCCAACAATCACCACTTCAAGAAATTTAGCTCAAACAACTCAATAGGTTCTCCAAAAAAACCAGCTTTGCATCTTGTAATCATGAAATATTTCTATTGCAAAGCTTTTCAGGTTTGAGATTCAATAGATTCACCAAGTAATTATCAGATATTTGAGTGGAGTAGAGAATCACCCAACTCTATGCTACTCTAAATGTGATACTGTTCAGGTCCCATTGGGTATGCCAAAAATTGTTGGTTGGTAACCTACACCTAATGGAAGGATTTTGCACCCTACGAACTAGACCAACATTGAGAGACCATAGGATAAAAAAACCCTGTGACCAATCTTCATAGAATGCTAGTTCCTTATGACTTTAATGAAAATCTCAATGAATTTTAGGGAAAGTGAGGAAGAAAGTAAATAAAACTAAATGATGTTGAATTAAATTGGGTGAATAATCCATAATAATATATATGCAACCATAAGCAAGAATACATTCACATATACAACCATCTAACATAAAAGCCAATACATTTTGACTATTATCTTTAACGCTTCACACTATGTTTGTAAATTTCAAAATTGATAAATCAATAGTCAGAATATAGATAGCATAATAACAACTAATTAATTCATCAAATTTTAGAAAAAAATTACAAACATGAAAATATGTACATACATATGTGAAATAATCCAAAGGTTAGACAATGCTTTGTTTATATTGATAGATTCCCAGTCTTACATACATATTGTGATATCTTAGAGCTGACCCTTCGAATGAATTATATTCACTATTTTATAGCCAAAAGATAGGGCCTCCTTCTTACGCTAGGTAGGTTCATTAATGCACATCTTACCTTCTAGGTAGCAGGATATAATTTCTCATATTCCTTGCTATATTTGATCAAGCCTTTTAAGGGACCAGGTACACCATCAGGTGATCCCCATTAATTATATCCCCTTTGTTTGACTCTATCTTTGTTGGTGTAATTGTACTATTCTCATTTATGGCCTTGGATATGGTTATGGGTTATCAATTCTTCTTGTAGTATGCTTCCCTTTGATTGCATTGTATTTGTGGGGAAACCTATCCTCAATTTTCAATGTGGGGCTTCAGCAGGTATACCTCAATTTCTAATGCCCAACATTAAATGCATACATCTCAGATATAGGCTCAAGACCTAGGCTAGCACATGTTTTAACCAATACTTACCTTCCCTTATAGTGTATTAGCCTCTTATAAGAAATTTTGGGAGCCTTTGTGGGTGACATCTTATCTTTCACTTTTGTTGCCTAATTCGAGCATGACTTTTAGAGTACTTATGCCCTTAAGGATATTCAAAATAGTTGCCCTGACTAGGGTGGATATCTTTGAATGACCCCACCCTCAAGAATCTTTCAAACACCCACCCAAGTTGGGGTAGGATAATTGGTATGGGCTCGCCCCTTATGTTATTACAAAATTCTATCCAAGTTGAATAGGCAACCTTGGGACCTTTGTTTTGCCTATCCATAAAAAAATTTCGTCTTAGCTCGGGTGGGGCTTTGGTTGGGGTGGAACATATATTTGTAGGGAAAAACTTTTCCCTAGCATAGCCTACCCAAGTTATGAGATTTCTTCTTAGTCTAGGCAGGATCTGAAAACACTGCATTGTCCACCCCAGACTTATTAGATTTATTTAAGCACCTTAATTAGGATTAAATTTTCAAATAGGAGAATTGAATTACAGTATTCAAAAGTGTAAAAAGAGAAAGGTTACTTTAAGTTTCATTTGAAATTTATAATTTGAAAATATTACATATATTTTCTATCTATCAACTACCTATCATCTAATTTTAAAAGCAAAAGAAGACTAGCTCCTACTACCTTTTCTTATGAGAAATTGTAGAATAATTATTGAAGATTCATTTGAAATTATTCTTGATTAGTTATAGTAAATTGATTAAGTGCATTTATTTTAAGAGTTAATTGGAGTGATGAGGATCTGCAGGGTGACTTCCCATGGAAGTCCTTCCTTTTACCTGCATCATTTCCTTTCCTAGTCTTAGGATCCTATTCCTTTCCTAGCTTCCTTGGCATATTTACCATCCTTTTTGAAAGGAAGGTGTTGCATATGATCTACTTTGGGTGAGGAGATCCTTTATCCACTGTTCTACCCATTTCCTTGCCCTTGGGTGGGAAAATCTATCCCATTTCTATTCCACTGTTCCATCCTTTGATGCCTAGGTTCTGGGTTGTGGTCAGGTTTTCCCTAGGGCTTTTCCTGGGGTTTTTTCCTCAAGATTTTTTGGAAGTATTCCTCTCGACTATCATTTGGGTTTCCTCTACTGTGGTTTTGTTGAGTCTTTGGATTTATGGCTTCATGATCAGTTCTACACAACATCCTTTTGGTTGCAGGGACCATGTGCTTTATACTATGGTTTTGCTCTTTGGTTTTGAAGTGGTGGTTCTTGGAGGTTTTTAGCTCCTTTCATGGCTTTGGAGTTTGGCCTCTGTTCTTCCTGATGTTGATTCCTTTTAGGACTTCCTCATTCATTTCCTTGAAGCTGTATTTTGGTGGGGCTAAGGAATTTTGGCTTCATGAGCAGTTTTGCACAACATATTTTTGGTTTTGAAGGGGACCATGTGCTTTCTACTGTGACTCTGCTCTTTGGGTTTGTGGTGTTGGTTCCTATAGGTTTTTAGTTCCTTTTGTGGCTTTGGAGGGGCCTCTACTTTTCTTGCTATTGAATCCTTATAGGTTTTCCTTTTCTTCATCCTTGAAGCTTTGGTGTTGAAGGTTGTATGGGTGGCATGGATGCTTCCTTTCATTCTGAGCTCCTTTTTTTGTAGTTTTGCTTCTTCGTGACTCCTTCATATCGTATTCCTATGGCACTTTCCCACCTTTCCTTCTAACTTACTGTTCCACTGTAGTTGTTTTTTGTGCTGGGAATTTTTTCTTGAAGACTTCCTTTTTCCTACTTGAGTACTTTACATCTTGGGAAGTTCCTATTGTTCTTGTTCCACTGATGCACCATCCTCTAGGTTGTTGTTCTACAACATGAGCATTTCGTTGCCTATGATATTCCTCTTTATGCTGCCTCACTTTTTTAAGGCATTCAGGGAATGGTCATCTCAGTTTATTTTTATCTTGCACTTTACCTGTATGTTTCCTTCTACTTAACTGATCCACCCTTTTGTTCATGGTAGATTTTCTATTTCTTTCTAGTTTTCCCCTGCATGGGAAGGAGGTTTCTCTCAAACCTATTTCCCAATGGTGGTTTCTGATTTTCTTGCCATTGGGTTGATTCAAAATTTAAAATCTGGCTTTGGTTCCTTTTCTCGCCCTTGGGGAAGTTTCAAATTGTTTTTTAATGGATGGGGTGGTTTGGTGCTTTCTCCCACCCTAGGTTTTCTTGAAAATTCCTACTTCGCACCCTTTGATTCAAAATTGAATTTCTAGTAGGCTTTCTCTTCCTGCTCGTGGTTCCTTTGGTGCTTAGGAAGTAGTATTCCTCTATAGCAAAGGATTGTGCCTTCCTCTAGTGTTTAGGATGGCACTTCCCTCTTTTTATTTGTGTTTCTCTAGTGTTTCCTTTTGCTTCAATATGTTTTTTTGTGTTACATTCTGGTCCATTATAATCAAGTTTTGGAATCCTTGATAAAAACCCATTTTTAATATATAACCTACCAAAACAATATTTAATTGGAGTGATAAGGCGAAATTGTTAGTGCATTTAAAGTGAAATTTCATTATATTTATTTACACTATCCTATTGCTCTCAAAATATTATTATTTATGTTATTGAGAAAGGCACAAAATAGAATTTGTTAAAGTGTCTAAAGACACTATTAGTGCACAAATATCTGCAACTTTGAGTGGCTTGAGGAAGCCATAAAATTGGATCATTCCTCCAAGCATTGGAGAAGAAAGTAACCACCAAAATAGCAGCAAAGGAATTCTTAAGCGAGGCTTGGTGAGTCTCAAGTTCAAAGCACAATAAGATTTCTGCAAAAGAAATAGTGCAAAAAAAAATATGACAAAAAGGACAACTCCTATCAAGTGGTTACAATATTGGATCCATTTACAAAATATCCAAGAAAAAATGGGATGTGTCTAGTCAAAGAGACAACCTTGAAGCCCCTCATACTGCATTCAAAAATTTAGCCACAAAATCATAAAATTAGACATAAAAAAGAGGTGCAAAAGAAGGTGCAATAAGAGCTATTTTATACATGAATATGTTACATTGAATTGTACAATTCTAATATGGTATATATAAAAAAAATATGCATATTTGAAGGTGTCTTAAGGGCACAAAATTTACTGGAAAAACCATTTTAAGGTAGTTGTTCATTAACATCCTTCTAAGCACATCAAAGGAGTCACTCTAAAGGCTCTTACTCCCTCACATTGGACGACCAAACCTGTAAGAGACAAGATAAAAAATCAAAGGAAGAAAACAACATTATAATCAAGAGAAACACTATCTACAAGGAGGATGTATAATAGGTGATAAAATAGGAAGATAAATCACCATTATAGAGTTCAAACATCCACATATTTGAAGTAGAAAATCAGTTCTTAAGACTCCAGATTGACATGGCTCAACTCAACCTAAAATAATCTACAATCAAGTGCAAATGATATAAAAAGAAGTTGCAGATATTACAAGGCTTAAAGAACCTCCAACAAGGATATGTTGAGGAGCATTATAGAATAAACCCATGCACAAGTAATAATGAAACAAGACCCTAACGTTACTCTCTCTTGAGTGCTCATCTTCAACAATAAGAGAGTTACAAGATATAGGTTGGTGCAATAATCTTATGAGGAAAACTTATTAAAGCCAATCACTTCACTAAAAGAATGTAACGTCCATAAATTACATGAAGAAGGAATTCAGAATTATCAAGAATTATCTACTCCACAAGCACTCACAAATAAACGAATGTGCCACTTGGTATTCAAACCAATATTATCCTTCAATTTAAGAGCATCAATTACAAAGGCATTCAACGAAGAATTTACATTTGAGGTCTATGAACATAGGTTACAATGGTAGCATGGAAGCAAGGTGTGAAAGAGCCTTCAATGCTCTGATAGGGAAGGTCAAAGGTAGATATAAATAGTACCATAGTTGGAATGTCTAAATCCATGAACGTTCCAAGAAAATCATTGAAGAAAGAGCCAAAGAAGCAGTGTCTATATTGCAACCCATGCACAGTGAATACAATTTCAATTATTGAATGATATAAGATAAGATTTATTCCCACTATAATATGCTTTAAATTTCTTGGGAGTTATAATGTTAAACTTAGAGGAATACAACTGCATTGAAATTTATATCTTAAAGGGAAATAATATATCATATCAATATAATATTTGCAATATTAAAATAGGAGCAATAAGAATTTCTACTAGAATTTATTTATAAAATATTTGCAAATATTATTGTGGTCTAATTTTCCAAAATATGGGAGTTATAAGGGTTACTACATAAAATTGACTTATTGAAAATTAGATACACTATAATCATTAACCTAAAGAGATATTTAAAATAGGTTATTAAAATATTTAGGCTAAGGTTGAAAATATATATATATACTTATATCAAATACATCAAAAAAGGATAAAACAAATCCAAAATTAAAACCTCTACATATTGAAAATTTTCTTAGTTAAATGGAAGCAATAAGGGATAATAAAAGTAGATTTTTGATATTTACAAAACCTTACAAAATCAACCAAAAATTGGACTATCTTTTCAAAAGCACTATATTAAATCCCTATGGAGTCATAAGAAATTTTACAAAACTTTATAATATCAATATTTATCATAAATTATCAAGTTGCAAATCCATTGGGAAAATATAAGATTTTACAAAACCTAAAATTCCATTAGGTGTATACACTCTCATTACTAGGGAGACATAAGAAAACCTACAAACCTAAGTATCAATAAAGGTTTCATCAAAATCAAGCCAATATAATTCAATTAGGTATTGTATATCTTTATATAGAGAGTCATAAGGTAGAATACTCTATCCCAAAGGGTTCAGGTAATACAAATGACTACTGGCATGATAAAAAAACACCCTTAGAAGTGGAATAAGCAAATTACCAATATGGATTAAAAATATGATGGATTACAATGATTATAAGGACAAATAAAAGTAATAAAAAATACAATGTGCAATAAGTTTTGAAATTAACATATTTAAAAAGGAAGATTCATTTATTGAGTCTAATGACTACTGTACCAAAGGAGACCTGAAATAGGAAACAATTGATCAACAAAATCTTATACAAAAAGGAAAATATGGAATAGCTTCAATTATGCACATCTGGTTAGAAGGATTTATCAAGGATATAGACAAGCATGATATTCATAAAAAACACTTCAAAATTGTCAGATCATCTTTGTTGTGCACCTATTGCAATCAATATGGTAATGAAAAATCCAATTTTTGGAGTTTCCATCCATGCAGATATTGTAATGGGATAAATCAATCATATTTTTATTATCATTCCAAATATAGGTACTATAAAGGCTATGAAATAATATTACTACAAATAATAAACTACTATCTATAGAAAATTATTTTAGACAAATCTACTAACATTGAGCTCAAGGTTGACACTTATGAAGGATAGATAAATAGGTCTTAAATAGGTACAAAATAAAGAAGAAGAACCTACTCAGATTCACTCATGAAATGTAAAATCATGAGAACCATTTTTCATCAAATATTACCGAAATCAAGAGGTAAAGAGTTGGAAAAGATCAAAATTCGTGACATGAAGATTGAAGTAGCTTAATATGAAGAACTAATTCAATATCATCCAATGGAAGAAGATCTACATTGAAGACTAAAGTCTTCAATACCCAAATAATTTAATACATGGGATGTTTGAAATAGATTATATTACATCATTTGGTTCATGTAAATGTACCTACCAAGGTACATACTTAGGATATTAGATTACTTAAGCGGGAAGTTACCTAGTTTCTTCATGCAATGTAATAAATGCACAAGTGTCAATGTGCAAGTTGTACATGTGCAAGTTGTCCCTTGCATAACTAGATAGAGTGTTGGCCAAGGAAACTATATTCCTATATAATGGCCTTATTGATTTAGATCATAGAGCATCATATACAAAATCACAGAGTACATCATAAATCATAGATAAAGTTACCCATATTGGAGATGAGTGCAATGTAGTCTGGTAGCATTATTCATGAAGTGTTCATTTACTCCATAGCTACATTGTATTCATTTCCATAATTTCTATTTATAGCATATTTTAGTCATATCGTAGATTTATTTTCTTTTAGATTATTATTTCTACATCTTGTGATTGCTATCTTTTATTGCATACAACATCAAAAGCTAATAGAGATGGCTTAATGGTCATATAATCTATTCCATTACTTCTACTTGGTTATACAAAAATATTTTGTGTCCCCATTATTTATAATATAAGATCAATAACAAGTGGCAAGTAAATTTTACCAATGCCCAATGATAGTTGCTTTCTACTCAAATTTGGAAAGCTCCTATTGAATCAAAAACTCAACTTCTTGGATGGTGGATTTTACATCAAAAAATTCCAACTGTTGAAAGTTTGGTTGCAATTTTACACATTCCCCTTTAATGCAATTTTTGTAATTCTTTAGAAAATCTTATTCACTTGTTTTTATTTTGTGGCATGGCTAAACAATTTTGGGATGTCTTCTATTCTTTTCTTTTTTCCTCTTTCACTAGATCTTGGAAGCTTTATCTGCTTGGTTTTTCTCTAGCTGGATCATTACCCTAAACTTTGGGATATTTGTAGAATCATCCTTCTCAAGCACATTTAGAAGTGTAGATGTAAAAAGGTATTTACTGGATCTTCTCCTCCATGGGATATAGTTTTAGTAGACTTGACCTTCTATATTTTGTCTTGATTGAAAAACCTTACCAAGTGAATTATTTTTAATCCATATTTATATGGATTCCTTCTTCTTCCAAGACCTTGATGTATATGAATTTTGAATTTATTTTTTCATGGGTATTTTTGTGCCTAGGTTTTATGACCTTATATTATAATATTAATAAATATTATAATATTTACTTTTGAACCTTTGTCTTCAAACTATTTTCCCAAGAGAATTTTAATTAAATTTTTGACCCTCTTGTTTTTAAACTTTGTCTTCTAAAATCACACTTAAATATTTTGTCTTACTTTTAATAATATTTAAAAAACAAATATTATAAACCCTTTTCTTTTAATAATTTTCTTTCTTGGTAGATATACCTTGCCTTGAAATTTTTCCATAGCTTTCTATCTCACCCATGTGGATTATACTTGACTACCATGTTATTTTTGCTTCACGTATCCTTTGACATCACATTATTTTTGTATCATGAATACTTTGACATTAATGACAACCAATATACTTAATATTTCCAACAAAAAATATGTGTACCCTTGCCCTAAAGTATATGATATGAATAAAGATAAGGTGGAGTCTTTTATGTGCAAAAAATATGCGAAGAAATTCAAACACAAAGGAAAAGAATTGCAGTGGGCCAAGGAGTGGAGCCATGGGGATCCTTTCATGGGGATGATACCAAACTATAGGATGTCCATGGCATGGCCAAAAAATATATTCTTAGCCCTCATATTCAATGGGTTAATGCTAGTGGGAGTGTGATAAGTGCAAGATGAGACTCCAACACTAGACAAACCATCATTTATAATAATACATTAGGAAAAAAAAGAAAGGTAAAGGAGGTTAGGAAAACCTTAGCAAGTTTTTGGTATTATTGCAACATTGCCTTCCACTATGTGAAAAAACCTTATTCAAAAGTCGTAGTGAGGGCATTGAGTGATTTTTACAAAGAAATAAATACACCTTCATACCATGAATTAAGTGGGCCACTATTGGAGGAGTGTTTCATCAACACACATGATCTTGAAGAAGAGAAAAGGATAATTTGAAGAAAAAGAGCTATAACATTCTTTTAGATGGATAGAAAAATGTAAGAAACAACACACTCCTACACTTTACAATGTATTTAAGTGGATGCATCATCTTATTGAAGTTATTTGATGAATCATGAGAGGTAAATAATGCATAGTTATTATTAATTTTGTTGGAGGATATTGTTATAGAATTAGGAGTGGAGAATTTTTTCCAAGTAGTGACGAAAAATGCAACAACATATGTATCTGCAAGTAGACTACTCCAAGAGAATTACCGCTCTACTTTTAGATCCCATGTGTTGCATATTGCATTGATCTCATGCTTGAGGATATTGTAAATATATCATGGGTGAAGACCATGGTAGAAGAGGCAAAGAATATTACACAATTTTTCTACAACCACATATGGGTGCTTATCTTGATGAACAAGTACAATGAAAAGAGGAACATCCTTTACCTAGGGACCACTCAATATACCTCTAATTTCATTTCCTTATAGATTTTTCTATCATCATCACATGATTTGAAGTAGATTCTTGCATCTAAGGAATATGAAACCTCATCATTTCATGCTAAATAGGAAAATAATTAAATATCAAGCTAGTTGTATGATAATTCATTTAGGGATAGTTTAGAAAATTCTCAAGGTAGTTACAATTTGCTTGTTGAGTTTAAATTTAAATTTCAAAATATTATTTTATACTTGAGTATTACTTTTTCTAAATTTTCATTATTTATTGTTTAATTGGAGGTGATTAAATATTTGGTAAGGGTCCTTCACCTTATAGATATTATCCATGGGCTATTTGTATGAGGTAATAGATAGATCCAAAGAGGTCATTCACCATTTTTATAGTGGCAACCCATGTAAATTTGAAGCAATTGATTGCATTATTAAGAAGAGATGGACAAGGAAATTTCATCAAAAAATTTATATCATGAGGTGCTTCATGAACCCAAAGTTCTTTTACCATAGTAGCCTATGTAAAAATGAAGTGGTTTAGAAATGGTTTTATACTTGTGTAGAGAGGATGATATATAACCTTTCCAAACATCACCTTATCCTTGCTAAGTTGCAATTGTATAAGGTTGCAAGAGGTATCTTGTTTGCACCTCTCTTTTCTAGAGAAGGAAGGTTAAGATTACAAGCTAGTGATGCATTTAAAATTTTAGAGTTTAACATTTGTTTATTTTATATAGTTAAAATTCTTGTAGTTTACAAATTAAATGAATAATTTGAAAATTATGTTGCCTTTTTAGCCAAATTATCTTAGGTCCCAATATTTTGGATCTTGAGTAGTCTCAAATATAAGAGCAATCAATATATTAAATGGTAAAAATAAATGAACATAACATTCATGAAAATTAACAATAATATGAATAAAATGGATGATATCATTCATACAATAACATGAAGAAAACTTATAGTATAATTGCACAAAACATGCATACACGCTTCAATATTATTAATTCTTCAATATGATCTTCAATACATTACATGGATATTTGTCTTCATAATATAACCTTTGAAAGGTGAATCTTGAAATATTTGTCTATTGCTCTCCTCACATATCCGAGAGATGTAATCTTTCCTATTCCATACATAACATAAATATCTCATGTCCTTTGGTTTCTCATTTTGCCACTTGTATACATGACTCTTAATTTTCTATTTACTTGCAAACTTTACTCTATGACACTTGCAAACTTCTACATTCACACTTGCACACTTTATTATATGATACACACATCTACATGTACACTTGCACTATGAAAATTACACACTTTATCACTCTAAACACTTTCACACATAATTACATGATATTTGTGCATATCTTGCACATAGATATATACATAAAGTGAAATATAAAACACACTCCTAAACTATAGAATCAAAACTTATTATAATATTTGCATTGTACAATAAGATACCATGGGGTACATTAGCATGTACCAAATAGTGTAATATTCTCCAACATCCCCCGATATTACATTATTTGGTTATTGAAGACTTTTGATCTATTTCTATCCCAATAATGTAATATATTAAAATTCAAGTCCCAATATTCTAAATATTGAGTAATCTCAAATATAAGAGAAATAAATATATTAAATGACCAAAATAAATGAATATAACATGAATAAAACTTACAATATTCTTTATGCAATGACATGAAGAAAAATTACAATATAATTGCTCAAAATATGCATACATGTTTCAATATTATTAGTGTTTGAATTTTTAGAGTATATTACATTATTTGGTGCATGCCAATGTACCACCTTGGGTATATTATCAGACTATGTATTTATTTTATATTAAGGTTTGAGTAGTTACTTCATACAAAAGTAATAAATTCACAAGTGTTAGAATGTGCAATGATCTAAATGTGCATGTAGTCCACATGTGCATGATTCATAGAATATGTAAATGAAGAGTCATGGGATAAGGGATATATCTTCTTATAAATATGTATGTGATCAAAGAGAGAAAAAGAGAAAGTCATTATAGTATTAGTAGTGTATAGTAGTTAGTAGGTACTATGTACACCCTTTATAAATTTTGGAGTATTCATGTCCTCCATTCTATTTCATTGTATTATTTTCATAAGGTTTTATTATTGGCATATTTCTAAGTTACTGTAGAAGTTTCTCTTATAATTTTCCCTTATTTTACAATGATATTATAATATAATTATCATAACTTGCATATTTTATATCTTATGGTTGCATTTCCTTTAATATATACCTCATCAAAAGCTAATAGTGGTATCAGAGCCATCGTAGATCAAAATGAAATAGTGAGATCCACATGGGAGATTGAGAGGAGATCAACAATCTCATTTTCAGAATTTCTAAAAATTATATTTGGCTAGTATTTCCACAAAGTTGTAAAAAAACTCGTGAAGACTAGGAATCAACATTGATTCCACTAGATTGAAAAATCAACTAGTGAAGACTCATTAATTTTTAGAGTTAAAAATTTAGTGTTTCTAGGTTCTAATACTTTGTTGTAGGAAAAGGATATTCAAATAAAGTTGGGGAGCTTCCTACATAGAACTAGGAAGAATATCTTCTATGGAATCAATCCAATACTTGAAGTAGAAATTAGAAGATTGAAGATTTTAGAGGCCTAAGAAAAAGGTATTGTTGTAGACTTGCAAATTGTAAAAGAGGGAAAATGCTAGTGAAGCCTTACTACAAATTTAAGGAATTAAAGAATCCAAAAAGAGTCCAAGAGAAGATTAGAGATTGGTGATCTCCATTGAATATTGAAGACTACATATTGTAGAGGAAAACAACTCAAGAATTTAAAGAGATCCACAAGAGGTCCCATTGGATGAACTTCTAGTATTGAAATATTGAAGATAGATAAGGACTAGGAAAAGTCCTATTTCATATTCTAGAATAAAAAATATTTAGATATTCAAGAGAAGAGATATCATTGCAGAACTTTGTAGCTACAAGATTGAAGATCCAAAAGGAGAGGTCTCAAGGTTTTTTATAGAAGGCTAGGAAAGCCTTATTGAAGAAGCCTAGGAGAAGTCCATTGAAGGAGTTTTCAAGGAGAAATCATTGGAGAATTTTAATAGCAAGGATAAGTTCCTAATAGAATAGATTTCAAAATAATTTTCACCATCCGAGAACAAGCCAAAAATGAGAAGAATTTAGCAAGGAGTTTTCCAAATTTTGAAGGAGAATAGTGAAGACCTCAAGACATTCATATTCTTGAGAAGAAGGCTTGCAAATAGGCCAAGGTTGAAGTTAAAATTTGACAAGGAAGTTGAAGTAGAACGGAGTTAGAAGAAGTCACCAAATATAAGAGATTTGAATATTACCATTGAAGGCTCTAAGGCAATTTTGAAGAAAGGAGTTTGGTGATATTACAACAAAAATTAGAATAAGAAGTTTCAATTGCAATTTGGAGGATTTTCCTACCAAATTATGGAGATTAAACAAAATTTCAGAGAAGAAATTAGTTGCATAAGAATATAAAATTATTAGAGTTACGAGAATCAATTTGAGAAAAATTACTTGCTACTAAGTTTCAGGTTTCAAGGGAGTATCAAAGTCACCAAACTAAATTCTCGATTAGCAAGTTAGAGGAGTTTCAAATTTGCAAATCGATGAGTTAAAGAGTTGGTTTAGATAGCAAGAAAGAGCTATGATTTAATCAAACTTAGAGAAACAATTTGGTGAATCTAATCATTAAGATATCCATCATCTATAGAAGTAATAAAGGTAAGCAACTTAGGTGCGAAAGGTTCATTATTTGAATACTTATATTTGGTTTATTATTGAGTTTCACTAAGCACCCTATTAGAGGTTTAAATTTGCATGAGTAAGCTTCATATTAAAGTCTTCAAGGGAGTGTAGAAGATAGTTTCTACAAGGGTTAAAACCTACACATAAGAAGTAGAAGTTAGATATATTTTTGAGAAAAAGAAAAATATCAACTTTCTATTGTTCAGTGGAAGCAAGAATAAATTACTCTTAAGTGAGATTTGCATAGATTATAGTGTATATTTCAAGTTACCTTTAAGAGTTTATTCAAAGAAGCAATGAGGAGATATTTATAGTGCATTATATTAGTTATCCTTAAAGGTTATTAAAAGTGTATTAAGCTTAAAATTAAGGAGGAAAATTAAGTGCACAAGTCAAAGTAGAAGTGAAGTGTCAAAATATACCATTGAGCACATAAAATTTGTAGTATATTATGGTGAGGATAAGCCACCAAAAGGAGCAAGATAACCTCCAAATATTGGATAAATAAGTCACCTCATCAAGGAAGGAAGTAAGAGTTAGAAAGGAGATTATAAGATTTCAAAGTAAAGGTGCAACTAAGGTAACTTATCTTAGTTTATTACAAAGTTTCTTTCAGCTCAAATAGCACTATACTTGTCTTCTACATTATAGAGAAAATAAGAAAAATATTAAGTGTCATAAAGACACCAATGCAACATATTTTTACAAAGTTCAAGTGGTATATTAAATAATTCAAAGGCTCAAATACATAGCAAGGAAGTAGATCCATATAAAGGGATCAAAATCTAAGGTTTCAAAGGTGTCTAGAGACACCAAATCCAATGTTAAAGTCCATTAAAATAGTGCCTACATAGTAAGGAACCTACAATATTAAATGAGTTTACATAAGACAACATAGCACCACTGCATGATACATAAATTACATAGTGCAAGTGGAAGAAGAATAACACAAGGATTACATACCACAAGTGGCAACAAATTAGGTACAAAGAAGGATTACCATAAAGCTTTACCCAGGAAAATGTAGAGAAAATCCTAGATGAACTGCTCTCGTTGAAGCAAGCTTCAAACCACCATAGGAAGAGCCATCGTCTTCAAGGAAGAGCTGCTATAAGCTAGATATTAAAGAAAGCACGTTGGAATAGAGTTGAAATAGCTTGCAAAATAATCGGATGTGCATTAAGGTGATAAAGAAACATGAAGAGGTAATATGCATGTAAAAAAAAGGCTACCACTTTCCTCACAAAAAAATCTTATGCCACTTGGCACAAAAAAAAATAAGTATAAATATATTTCCTATAGCACCAATATTATAATGTCTATGTAAATGAAGGTAACAACTAGGCTTAAGATAACGATCAACTTGAGCATTGAAGGTATCATTTGTAAATGTTCAAAGATAGAAGGCATAAATTATTATAAGAGCATTGAAGGCTCACTAAACAAACACTCTCAAAGAGCGTAACCTCCATTTTCCATGTAGGAAATCAAACCTACATATATGAGCAACATAACATACCAAGTGGCTAGCATTCCAAGAAGGAAAAATGATATAAAGAGATAAATCTTGGAAGAGCATGTAGTGTGAAGCTCAAATATTTAACATTGAAATACCATACGTTCAGAGAGTTCAAAGTTCATTTAAGGAGGAGAAGACTATCATAAGATACCTATTAAAACAAGAGCATTAAATTCTTATTGTCATATGATCTAAGAATAGTGAATTTAGTACCCAAGCTTTGTTATAGGAGTGAAGATTAAAGCCAATAAATACACAACTTTAGAAAGGTAAATTCATGTTGATTTTAATATTTACTTTCATTAAAGTAAAAAAAGAGCTATAAGGTGCATAATATAAGGATGAGTTTACTTATTACAACATTGGATATATAAGTAATTACCAACCTTAGTGAATTATAAAGTAAATCAAAGTAGGATTTTATATCCTTAAGTGTTATTTCAAAGTACATTAGTTGAAATACAAATATCATAATATTTGCAAATAATCATAGTAGGAGATATAAGATTTTCAACATTGTGAAAATTGAAACATTAGTTTGCAAATATTATTACTTTCTAAAATTCCAAATTATGGAGATATAAGGAATACTACATAAACCTTTAATTTATTGGAATTTATAAAATTGAATCATTGATAATTGAAGGTTTAAAAGAATCAAAATCATTTATTGCTTAAGGAGTTCGAATTTATTGGTTATACTTGTCTCATATACACATTAAAGGGACAAAAGGAATCCAACTGTAGAGAATTTCATAAAATTAAAAACTGCATATTTGAATATGGAGAAATAAGGTCAAATAGGAGTTGATGATTATATTATCAATGTCTTCAAAACATTAGAGAATCAACTTAAAAAGGAAATATAGTAGATGCTAGGTACTTTATCAAAACTATAGCATATTCTAATCACTTGGGAGACATAAGGGATTCTACAAAAATTGATAGCAATAAGATTTTATCAAGTTTGACCATATGCTCAATTTACATGGGAGAGATAAAGTATTCTACAAAATATCTTAAATTAAAATATTAAAGAGGCAAAAGGAATACTACCTAGAAAAACTACAAAGCATACTTCTTAAAGAATTTAAAGTTAGTAGTTTGATCATATATTCAAAAAACTAGGGAGTCATAAGGTAGACTACTTCAAAGGTTCTATCAAGGTATATTGATTAATCATATACCACTAGATTTGAAGAATAAAAATTTAGAATTTGGTTATATACTCAAATTCAACTTAGAATATAGAGAGGGAGATACAAGGTTTTCAAGTGAAAATAGTCTATTAAAGCTAAGAAGGAAGAAATATGTCTAATTCAAAGAGCATAGTGGCTAATGATATATACAACACCATTGCAAAGGAAGAAGCAAGTGTTATTAAATTTGTAATAAAAAATCTACTTACAAAAACTAGAAACTTAGATATTGCCTCAAAATTGATCTATAATGAAGCCTTAGAAGAAAATTTACAATCATTGAATATTATCTTCATGCTAGAATCATTGAAGTAATTTATAATGGAAATGATGATATTTAAGTTCCTCTAGACCTTTTTTTTGGTAAATTAATTTTATTCAAAATAGGACATTTGAAAGGCACTCCAACGCCTTGTACATCAATGAATAAAAAAGTAACACTAAACTTTCAAGAGGATCACAACAGAGAGGCATTAAGCCTAGAACAACAAAAGGAGAACATCCTCTGGGACAAAGGAAAAAAAAGAGGAACTAAAAACCATAACCCTAGATCAAAACCAAACATTTTGTCCTTCAAGCCAACGAATCAAAACCCAGACAAAAAGGAACAAAACCCAAAAATAAAGGAAATTAGTTGCAGCAAAGGGAAAACAAGCACGCTCATAGAGGAGCATCAATTTGCATTGGAGAAATAACAACAATGTCTTGAATGGTGTCCTTTGCAGCATCCTTCGGGTTGTCCTTCAAAGCATCGATACAAGCTTCCTTGGCGATTTAAACCACATCATCATCTTTGGCACCCCCTTTGACATCAGAAGGCATTTAAGCAACAAATAATTTAGGAGTATCATCAAAGGTATCACAAAAGAACAGAAGGCTAAGAGCCTGACACTATTCTTTGAGACTAACAATAGCCTTTCCAATGGCTATGTGGGCAGTTTCTAGGTGATCAATAGTTGCAAAAGTAGCTTGAATGGCCAATTTGTGAAGGTATTTTTCAACAAGGTCAGGTGAGTTGGAGTGGTTCTTTGGAAATTTGATAGAAGTAGGAGGGGTTTCCATTAATTATTTGTGCTTGAGCCTCTGGGAGCATCTGAGAGGAGTGGTTTCAACTTTGACCTTTTTCCTAGTGTTGAATTCAGGATGGGGCTTATCATTTTTGTTCTTCCTCTTAGATTTTGAAATTTTGGGACTGGGCCAAGAGGAAGAGTTTTCCTTCTCAGACTCAGGGGAAGGGATGTTACCGGTAGGTAAATTGAGAAGGAGGTATCTGTAAAATACATTAAAAAGTCCTTGGTGGCATGGTAAGCCTTCCTCCTTTTTGGACCAGGTGGACACAATGGTATAGTCGATAGACCAAAATATGGCGGTAGGGATGTTCATCGTCTTGGCATCATGGAAGTGATTTACGTAAGCCAAGTATAAGCAGTAAAGTTGGACCTCAGGGTTGTCACAGGTTAAATATTGCATGATAGGTTTTAAGATTTCTCTCCAAGGAGTGGAAATATTATTGCAATGAAAACCTTTATTGTACATTTTGTGAATTGTTGAATTCTTCTCGAAGAACACCAGCTCTGCTTCCCAGTTATGTTTGTTTCACCGAATAAAATTACCATCCAAAGGTTGTCCTGTTAGGTCTTCCAACAACTCGATAGTGATTTGGTATTCCACCCCATGAATAGTAACAAAACCCTTATCCTAGGTCTCAGCAAAGGCCTTCATTACTCCTTCATCAACACCCACAATTAGCTTGAAGAACTCAATAAGTGCACTTTTAGTCTTATCCTTCCACAAATATCTAACCATTGGATCAAGTTCAAACACTGTAGGTTCAATGAAATGGGTTTGCTTTCCTACATGGTGATAGGCAAATAATGGTGAAAAGGAAAGCAAATAAAAAGGATTAGGTTGAATAGGATAGGCGCAATGGTAAAGAACTGGTGATCAAGCAAAGCATGCGATGAATTATTTAAAAGGAAAGTTTTGTTATCACTAGGAATTCTTTGAGGAGGAAAAAAAAAGTGATTCAAAAAATGAGAAAACCCCTTTGGAAAAAAGGAATGGCTAGGGCAGAGATCAAAATGAATTTTTAGGTATTACATGTTACACCAGATAAATGGGTAGAATAATGTCAAATGAGACGGTTGACCATCGGGGTGCAAAAAAAACATAGCCAGTAAGAGACCCTAGCATGAGACATAGAAAGGATTGGGATGTTCACCATACAAAGTATTGGAATGAAGCAGCTGGTAAGTTGGTCAAGGATGGTTCTCAACGAGGTAAAATTACACAAATCAATGCACACGGGAGAAAAATGATTATTAATCATGCTCAATTTCATGTTGGGATAACAAAAGGATTTAGCTACCAATAAATTTTTATGAGCATGGATGAAGGCAGTGGGAATTTTAAAAATGAAACACATAGAATCATGCGACCAGTTTTCAATGTAAAGCATAGAGCTTGAAAGAAGGTCCAACAAAAAGATTGAAATGTGAGCCCTATACTTCATGTGGAATAAGGAATGTTGGGGAATAAAATAGAATATATTTTTAAGACTTAGCATGAGTATCATCACTTTGATCATGTTTAATAAGTTTGTCCACCTCGAGAGGCAAAGTATTAGTCCAATTCAATAACCCTTAAGTGTTAGCCCCAATATTAGCTAATTTGTCAGCAACAGTGTTAGCCTCCCTATAGGCATGATGGACAATGGAGTTGTGATGTTGTCGAAGAATTTGCTTACTTTCCTCCATAATTATTCTAATCCTTCAACAACTAAGTTTTGAATTCTTTAGATAGTTGATGACATTTAGAGAATCTCCTTCCACTATAATGTTTTCTAGAATATTTTTGAGGAATCTGCTTGTTGTGGTGTAGTGGTAAATGCCTTGGGTGCTGGTAGTGGCCGACCCAGGTTGCATTCCCCTTGTCTCCTTCCTACAGATATATGGTATAGTTAGGAATGTCCTATGTGCTGGTAGAGGCCGACAAGACTCCATTCCTCCTATGCCCAACCTGTTGAAAGTGGCACCTCGAAATGGTTGTTTTCCACTATAAATTAGTTTTCTCAGTGTTGCACACTTTTCAATGAGGGGTCTGAGGTGTAGAACAATTGGTTCATCCAAACCCCATAAGAGGGGTGGAGGTCCAAGGTTCAAATTGGAAATTTTGAGGGTAGATGCCTGAAAAACCCTAGAACGTCTCCACCAATTTTCATATCATTTGGAGCAACATAGATCCTAGCACATCCCTATGTGTGAACGATATATTTGGCAAGTAGCTATGCAAGGGTTTCATCTGGGTTGAGTGCAAGTAGCTCCAGAGGTTGGTTTTTAGGGCCTTCGGGCCCTAGCGGCCAATATTTTTGTGGTTTATGCTCAATATTTTAGTAGGAAATGTTGTAGGGGATACAAGATGGGTTAGAAATTTGTCTTTCAATAGATCATACTATGAACTTGAGTGATAATGACTTCCAATTTGCTGCACAAAATAAAAGTGAAAACCATACCTTTCCATGGCGTCTAGGGCAAGGATTAAAGAGATCACAAAATAAGTTTCAAGCAGTTGATCAAAAAATGGCTCATATATCAAGTGAATCTGGTGCTAAGGTGCACCCACAAAATAATTCTACTATGAAAACCCCTGTCAAGGGTAAGAATTTTGAAGACTCAGTCCCAAAAATGAATTTTAGGGATGCCCTTCATGGTGGACAACCTCAACCCAATGCTAATATCAATATTAGGGCTTCCCATAAACCTCTAAGAATGCCTAAGATTGATCCCAGGAAAATAGAGTCAGGATGTCTTAAAGTAGTTGATGGAACTCCTATTGTTAAGATTGATATGGGTAACATTCAGACTGGCATTGAAGATTTGGAAAAAAGAGGACTAATTTGTCGGTTCATGGGTTTTCATCCGAGTCTATCTACTTTCAAAGTCTGGGCTGCAAAAATACTGGAAAACTAAAGGTGAGTTACAAATCTCTATTTATCCAAATGGTTATTTTCTTATTTTATTTGCTAATAATGAAGATAGAGAGAAAAATTTTCAAGGGGTTCCTTGGTTTTTTGGAAGGGTAGGGCTTTTCATGAAGCCCTGGCATACTAAATTTAAAGCTAAAGAAGAGATGCCTTCTATAGCTCCCATGTGGGTTAGACTCTTTGGACTCCCTATTGAATTTTGGAATCCTACTATTTTTTCTTCAATTGGAAACTCTTTAGGAACTTTTATGATGACTGTTGATTGTACTCAAAATTTTGAACATATTATTTATGCTTGAATTTGTGTTTTAATGGATTTTGACAAACCCCTACCTAAAAATATCACATTACAATTTGGGGAAGACACTTGGGAGCAAGTAGTGGACTATGAGAACATTCCTTTTCGTTGTAGAATTTGCCATGAATATGGTCATTTGGCCAGTGCTTGCCCAAATAAAATTCCTGATCAAAAGAAAGAAGATATAAACTCAGTAGGTTTCCAAATACCTAAGAAGAAGAACACTAAAAAAAAACTAGTTATGAAGGATCAATCAAAGTCATCTGCTAATATGTTTGAAATCCTTTCCACAAATGATGTCCCAAGTGAGGAAGAGGAAATAATGGAAACTAAAATCTTAGAAACACAATTTAAATATGAAGGAAAGAACTCAGAGACAAACCAACAAATCAAAGGTTTTCAATAAAAAAAAAGGAGAAAATTTACACAAGAAAAACAATATTTCAAATGTCAAAACTTCAAATAATGCAGGTCCCAATATAGACTCCGTTGAACCATCTAGTAAAATTTTGGCTATGTATGAGCATTATTCAAGGTTAGAAGCCATCTCAGATTCAATTGGAATAAGTCAAGAAATAGGGAAAAAAAAATTGAAGATGGATTCTAATCAAAAAGTAGGTCGCAAGACCAATCAATATCATATGGTAAAAGAAGGTGAAAAGCTTGTAGAGGAAGGTAATATTAATGCCCTTCCCAATTTTTTTAGCCCTGGTATTAATGAAGATCATCACTTGGAATATTAGAGGACTCAAAGGGAGTCTTTCAAAACAAAATGAAATTAGAAGAATGATTCAGATAAATCATCCACATCTTGTTTTCCTTCAAGAAACAAATATGTCAATGGAGGATATGGACTTAATTGCCAGTAAAATTTGGCCAGCTGGAAAAGTGGTTTCCCTCAGTTCCCAAGGGACTTCGGGTGGCATTGCTTGTCTTTGGGACCCAAAAGAGGTAGTTATTCACCATATGGTTGGTAGTTGGGGTTTGTTGGCTATAGCTATTCAAAGTAGACATTCCAACTAGATTATGCTCTGCATTACTATTTATGCTCCGACTTCTTTGGAGGAAAAAAGAAGATAGTGGAAGGATATTACTCATATTATCTCTCATTTTCCTAAATCTTGGATCTTGATCGGAGGAGATTTCAATACCATCCTCTCTCTGGATGAGAAAAGGGGGGGAAATAGAAATTTGGACAAAAGCATTGACCTCATGAGCGAATATATTGCAAACCTCCATCTTGTGGATATCCAACTAGATAATGGCCTTATGACTTGGTCTAACAGAAGGCAAGGCTTAGCTTGTATAATGGAGAGATTGGATAGGTTTTTGCTCTCTAAAAATTTCTTAATCCATGGTCACATTCCTAAAGTGAAGACTCTTAATAATGCTAGTTCGGATCATTGGCCAGTCATGGTGGAAATGTGGAAAACCAATGTGAGTTTCTCTCCTTTTTGTTTTCAATTAATGTGGCTTAGAGACATTTCCTTCAGACCTCATGTGCAACAATGGTGGAAGGAAGGTAAACCTAGGCATGGGACTAAGATGTTCTATTTTGCCAAAATACTTGCAATACATTAAATCCAAAATCAAGACTTGGAACTGGAAAGAGTTTGGGGATGTTCATAAAAAAAAACATGAAGTTATTGCTCATCTTGAAAATTTGAATAAGAAAATCCATTTAGATGGCCTCACAGAGAAGAGAAGTGCAGATGAAATTAAACTCACAACTCAGTTAGAGGAATGGGAAAAAAGAGAAGAAATCTTATGGAAGCAAAAATCTAGAATTCAATGGCTCAAAGAAGGAGATCGAAACACAAATTTCTTCCACAAATATCTTCTAGCTCGAATATCTCACAACTTTATTTCTTCCTTAAAATCAGATTTTGGAGATGTTGTTTATACTTGGGATGGCATGAACTCTATTGTTGTTGATTACTTTTCCAATATTTTTGTTGCTACTCCTCTTGACTCAGCTTCACAATATAATGTTCTTCAAGCAATCCCTTCTCTTATCACTTCTGAGGAGAACTCTATTTTGACTCGCTCCTGTTACTATCAATGAGCTTCAAAAAGTAGTTTTTAAAATGCAAAAAGGGAAAACCCCAGGTCCTGATGGTTTTCCTATTGAGTTCTACCAAGAGTTATGGGATATCCTTCATGTTGATTTATTAGAGGTGGTGGAAGAAGCCAGGAAATCCAAAGAAATTTTGAAGGTTATCAATAAAACTTATATTACTCTTGTTCCAAAAGCTCAATAGGTTGATCATATCTCAACTTTTAGACCTATTGCTTTATGTAATGTTCTCAAAATCATTACTAAAATCATGGCAGAAAGTTTGAAGCCTCTTTTGCATAAGATTATTTCCCCTGAGCAATGGGGTTATGTGGAAGGACTTCAAATAGTAGATGAGATATTTCTTGCTCAGGAGCCATCCATTCCATGGATATGCAAAATTCTCCTTCCATGTTCATCCGGTTAGACTTATCCAAAGCTTATGATAGAGTGGATTGGCACTTCCTTATCAAATTTTGAGGCAATTTGGTTTCTCTAAGGATTGGATGGACTGGATTATGGGATGTATCTCTTCAGTTTCCTACTTAGTTCTTATCAATGGTAGGCCTTCTCAGTCTTTCCCAGCTTCCAGAGGTATTAGGCAAGGTGATCTGCTGTAGCACCCTAAAATTGGCGCAGTAAACCTTAGCAATAATTAAAATTACCTTAGTAATAATTCAAATTCAAATTTTCAACCCTGAACCACCCGTTAACCGCCTTTTAACCGCTTTCCTCATTTTCCATGCCATTTTTAGGATTTGTTGTGACCGTTGGACGATATCATCGCCGATCAGACGATATCGCCTCAGATCGGACGATTTCGTCTGGACTAGAACGTCCAGACGATTTCGTCCCAAAACTAATTTTTCATAATTAGCTTCTATTTCAACGACGTCTCTAACCTGGGCAAAAGCGTGTCTGCGCGGTTAGAGACTTCCCCCATTGGAGATCTCCCAAATTGGGATGATCTCCAACCTCCCAACCTCCTTCCTATGCCTATTTAATCTTAGGCCCTCCCCTTGACATTCCCCTGGCTGAATTTTTTTGTACTTCGAGTTTTACATGCATTAGAATGTCTTAGACTACTATTTGCCTTTGTCCCTTTTCAAATTTTCTTGCAGGAACTTTGTCATTCTTCAGCCGAAGCAAGCTCAGATCGTCGCAGATGATCCTGTACAATCTCGGATGATCTCGCACCAATTCGAGATGATTTCGACTGCAGTCAACATTGGGGGCAATCAGTGCCCTGAGTTTGCATTCTTTCTCCACTATCTACTGTTTTGCTTTGCATTAGTTAGACTTATTACTATTTTGCATCCTGGAGTTCACCCATATAGTTTTAATGCATAATAAAATCATAATTTGTCATTAAATCATTGTAATGCACTCATGTTCTTGTTTATAATTATCAGTTTAATATTATTATTGTCATTCTACATCATTGCCCTCTGTTGGAATAGTTGCATTTTCTGTATTTTGTATCTATTTCTCTGATTGCAGGTCTCTGATGAATTCGTCTGATGAATTCGTCAGATCTCAGATGATCTTGTCTGATCGTAGATGATCCTGTCATATCAGAGGCGATCTTGACTGCTTCAAAAATTAGAACCTCCATCAGACATCCGGATCAGGTATGGCTTTTTAATCTAGCTTATTCTCTGTGTTTTCTGTTCAAATCTATTTTCTGTATTCATTTAAATCTGCATTTCATATAGAACAGTTTAGATTCATTTGGCCAAACCTAGGATTTGAATGATTAAAGATAAAATTGAACACATCAAACACATTCCCAACCTAGGCGTGGAAACTGCCATTCAAAAGTTTCCTGGTGAACCCACCATCCATCAAAAAATCACCTTAATACCCCTCCCCCGAGAGGCGGGACCTTCAAAGGGCCTCTCAGTCCGAGGTATTGTCCCATCCTTCCCGCATCCCCCTTCCGGGCGTGGATCCTTTAGCCTAAAGGTAAGGGTGCGGAAAATTTGGAACGATACATTTTGGTGAACCCGACGTGAAACTAAAACCTTTTGAAAAAAAACAAAAACAAAAACAAAAAAATAGATGCATTTAAAATCATTAGAAAACTACTAAGTTGCATATCATGTTTAGATGGTAGCTCCTAAGAAAAGACTAGCAGTTACTATAAATGTTGAAAACCAATTAGTAGCCATAGAAATCAATTCTGTGCTTAGTGTACCTAAAACATATAGAAACCAACTTTTGTGGGACGAACTTGATAGGAGACTAGGTATCATTTCATCTAGGTCAACAGAGCTTAAACAAATCAAGAGGCTTGTCCTAGATAGAATCTTGGATCCTCATCAACTCATTTTTTATCATGAACTTCAGAGAGCTTGCCATAGGTGGTTAGCTTATAGGAGAGCTCTTGTGTCTTCATAATTGTTCACCTTCGAGGAATACCTCGAGAATGCAGCCATTATACACCAATTCCTAGGTCATGTAGAAGATCAAGAGGTCGTTCTTACGGATAGGGAAATATGGAATAGAGTTCCTAGAGCTATGTTATATCGAGAGTATTGCCACGAGCTTTACTTCTACCAACCAGAGTCTGAAACAGATAATATCACTATAGCACTTTTTGTCAAATTCTTGAAAGAAAATTTTCAATTTGAAGAAGAACATTTCATGACTCCTGAAGAACTTGAGCCCATTAATGATATTTATAAATTGTTTATAGAAAACTAGATCATTGCTTTCATTATTATTATTTCTTGCATTTTGTGTGTTGTTTGTTATCTTTATAATATTGTTATAAAAAACAAAAAAAAAACCAAAAAACATAATCAAATCAAAACATTTTATTTTAAATACTATAGTAGGTATATAATTAAAATATATACCTCTTAAGCTTGTTGCATATATATATATATATATATATATATATTTTTTTTTATATATATATTTTGCTGAAATCTAAGTTTAAGCACAATGACTAGACTTAGGAATGGTAAACAAACCGAAGAATAATATTGGTTAGGAAAGAAAAAAAAAAATTAAATGCACTTCCTGAGGATCCAATTCCAGAAGAAGAAACTTTGGAACAGCCAGAAGATGAGCTCGGTTGAAGAAAATGAACAACAAGAAAATGTTAGAGAGGAAGGATCCTCATCCCCTAGAATGGCTCCAGATTGAACTCATTACTTTTGATAACATAGATCATTTCTGGAAATTCTTCAATAATAATATTGGTGCTCTTAATATGGCAGTTCGTATTGATAGGGGACAAATTAGTGACACTCAAGCAATCCTAGAAGATAGGATTTAACATACACACTAATCCCTTGTCCTTCGTTGATCAAGAAAGTGATAAAGCTGGACCATCCAATATGGATATGGCCACTATAATTCAGAACATGCAAAAACAACAGGTTACCCAACCTCCTAAGGAACCTGTTATTGAGCCTAAAATCATTCCCACACAAAAGAGACCTTCATTCACTACTTTATTTCACCAAACTATTGATCAATATGCTTCAAATCGACAAAAACCTAAAATGAAGCCAAACACCAATTTTCAACAATCTGGGATACAACATAATACAACTTCAAAACTTCTTCATAACACCCTTCCTACCAACAATTTACACAATAGCAATATAGCATCTAATCTTCATGTCCCTCCATCATATGCTCACCAATCCCATATTAATACCCTACCGAACCAATATGGTGGGCAAACTAGTAATCTGGAAGCCATGGTGAAACAGTTAGCTTCCCGCATGGACCAGATGGATCCCTACCGTCCCTCGTACAATTATCGAGAGATGTGTAGTCAACCTCTAGATCCTATAGTTGTAGCACAACCATACCCTAAACACTTTCCCATGCCCGTCCTGCCTATATATAAAGGAACTGAAGATCCCATAGAGCATCTTCGCATGTTTAGGATAGCATGTCATGATATATCACATGATGACTTGTTATTACTAAAAATGTTCCCAAAAAGTTTAGGAGGAATGGCATTAGAGTGGTACTATCAATTGCCCACTCATTCTTTGAGAAATTTTGAAGAGACCGCTGAATCTTTTGTGCATCAATTTAGTGCCTATATCGAAAGGCATGTAACCATTAAAGATTTGTACAACTTAAAACAAGACAAAGATGAATGTTTTGCTGATTTCTTAGCTAGATGGAGGCAGTTGATAGGAAAACTGCACTTTGTGCTACCTTATAGGGAAATGTTGGACATTTTTATTAATAATTTGCAAGAACAAATATCTTATGAGTTATCAACTACTACCTTAACTACCTTCGATCAGGCTATAGACTTAGCTCGAAGAGTAGAAGATGCTCTCATTAGGAGAGGCCAGCTTAGGAAGAAAGATGATGAGAAAACATCCAGAAATCAATATAAAAACAAACAAGTTGTAGGTGACGGAGTCACTGACAACAAAAATGTTGCTAATATCAATACAACGAAGACAACAAAAAAATTTATATTGAAACCTCCTGATAAACCTCCTCGAGAGTTTACTAGATTGAATCAACCATTATCAACTATTCTACCCCAATTACTCGAAAGAGGTTTGATTCAATTACCTAATATCCGGGAACCCGATCCAACCATACCCGGATACAGAGCCGATTTACACTGTGATTTCCATAGAGGGCCTGGACACTCTACCAACTCTTGTAAAAGGTTAAAACATAAAATACAAGATCTGATTGATAATAATGAGATGGAGGTGCAAGCCTTCCAACCTAAACAAAATGCTCCTAATAATGCTCAAAAGAACATTCCCCAAAATCAAAATCAAAATGCTAATCAATCATTAGATATATTTCAACATCCTTTACCAAAACATGGTAAAGAGGTGGCCAATCAAATTGAGCATCATAATGTCCCTCCTCCTACCCGATATGTAGGAACTATTAGCGGACATTTACCTAATCATGATTTACAAAAATTTGACACAACTTTATCCATGGTCACGACCAAGCCCCTACATAATATTCAAACACCGGATCTCAATGATGTAGAATCGGATACTGAAAGTGAAATAGACATCACCTCAAATCAATCGAATAGTTCTAAAGATGAATCAGATCCTATTCAACCTATCACAGATTCTATGGTTCCGGAAGAACCATTTCCTAGAAGAGTTACTACTCGACCCTCTTCTAATCAGTTCCTTTCTAATGAACAAGCTATAAATGCTAGACCAAGACCTATTCATCATCCTCAATATAACATTGTAGGTACCATCGGAGTCGTTACCAGACAACAAGCTCAAAATTCTCAACAAGAACCAAATCAGAACGATGGATCAACCCCATTTGTTTTGAAAAATCCCAATAAAGGGAATCATGCTCCTAATGTTCAATCTAAACCTCCTTATAATATTAATGAGCAATTATCCAATACTACAGCCAGAATTTCCCTTTTGGACCTATTAAGATCTTCTCCTACCCATAGAGATGAATTGATGCTTACATTAAGCCAAATGATGGTACCACAAAACATTCAACCTTGAAGCCATGACCAATACTATCATCACTAGAGAAGTTGATTGTATTGACTTTCGAGATAAAGATATACCACAACATAGTTTACATAAGGATAACCCCTTATATATTACTGCCCTAATAGGAGATGTAGCAGTCAAAAGGGTCTTGATTGATAATGGTTCATCTCTAAATATTTGCACTTTTGACTTCTACCAAAGATTTGGGTTTAGAAGTGATGAAATGAAGAAAACCGACATGATCATAAAAGCTTTCAATGACGAAACACAAGAAACGTGTGGAGTTATCACCATCCCATTGCAAGTTGGTCCGAGAACCTTAGATACGACCGTGTTTATTGTACATTGCCCCGCATCATACAATATACTCTTGGGTCGTCCTTGGATCAATGCAATGCGGGCTGTCCCATCAACTTTACACCAATGTGTTAAATTCGAATTTAAAAATCAGTTGGTCACTATCCATGGTGATCCTAGACCCTTTGATATGTGTGCTTTGGCGGAACCTCGTTGGAGTTCAATTTTGCCCTGCTCTGTCATCCACACATCCTAATTCTTATTTTTCATCTAAACCTCTGAAACACACACCCATAACTTCATCTATTTCTCCTCCATTAATTTCACCCTCATATATAGCTCAACAATCTTCTAAACAAACCACACTAGAACCTCAAAAAGATCTTAAATCCACAACCAATCCTTCATGTTCCATCCCTATAATTTCAAAACCTATAGACCCATCTATTAACACCTCCACATTATCTACATCTATCATACCTTCCACATCTAAAGATATAGGGAATGATCCTTCTACATCTTATGCTCTTTCTGATGAACTCTTACCCGATTTATCTAACATTCTTATATCAGAAAAAACAAATGCTTCTATGCAAAATTCCATTATCTTAAGTAATTTGCCGCCATCTCCTCGTACTTTGGGCCTCCCACAACCTATGGGAAGTACTTACCAAGTCGGGAGTTGTGCCTTCATTTATAAGGGATATGACTAGGGAAGAATACCCAGGAACATCAAAACTCATCATGAGGGATATGCTCGATGTTATTTTACTAATGAGTATATTAAAGCTAAACCTATAATGCTTAAAATGGGATATAAAGGGAAAGGCTTGGGACCTTTCCAAGATGGTATGAAAGAACCCTTTGAGGTAGAACCATGGCCCGCCCGATGTGGTGTGGGCCTATTTCCTAGTAAGGGTCAACCCTTCCCTTTTGAAGATGATGATCAACTCATATGTTATCAAGATTATTTGGATGGGCGTGATGATTTGCCTCTAAAAAATCAGCCATTTACATGCAATATGCTATCCATAGCTTATCCTGAAATGATTGTTGAATCCGATGATGAGTTGGAAGGAGATATTTTCCATGATGTCTCCGTTGAAGAGATGTTACACAATGGTTTTTATTTTGATGGTTCTATACCTACTATAGCCCAACTTGAGGCCACGACTCCTCAAGATGAATTATCCAAGTTAACCTTAAAATAATTACAAGAATTGGGCGTTTCACCCGCCCCACCTAATTTTGAAAGAGATCTACACATGGAAGTAGAAAACGTCATTAAAGTTAACATTGGAACTGAGGATAATCCCCACATAATCAATATTGGATCAGAATTAAGTCAAGAAAAACAAGAGCAATACATTGCATTCCTTAAAGAATATGAAGATGTCTTCACTTGGACATATGAAGATATGCCAGGTTTAGACCCTTCTGTAGTCATGCATCACCTAGTAGTCCATCCGGATGCTAAACCCGTTAAACAAAAACTTAGAAAAATGCATCCCAAAGTGGCCTTGCTAGTCAAAGGGGAGTTAGAAAAACTCTTGAATGTTGTTTTTATACAAGCTATTGATTATGCTGAATGGATCTCGAATGTAGTTCCAGTCACCAAGAAAGAAGCTACCAAAGTTAGGGTTTGCACAGACTTTAGAGATATTAACGTTGCATGCCCTAAAGATGATTTTCCTCTTCCAAACATGGATCAAATCATTGATTTTACTGTTGGGAGTGGAATGATGTCCCTAATGGATGGATTTTCTGGTTATAATCAGATCAGGATAGCTCTTGAAGATCAGGCTAAAACAACCTTTATTACCCCTTGGGGAACCTTTTGTTGGAAAGTGATGCCATTCGGCTTAAAGAACGCAGGTGCAACCTATCAACGAGCTATGACTTATATTTTTCATGACATGATGCATGATATCCTACATGATTACGTAGATGATATCATAGCTCGTTCCATCAAAGAAGATGATCATTTAAATGACTTAAGGACAATGTTTGATCGGTTAAGGGAATATCTTATCCGACTAAATCCTGCTAAATGCATATTCGAAGTTAAGTCCGGTAAACTATTAGGGGTTATAGTTTCTTTACGTGGCATCAAAATCGACCCTCTCAAGATTGTGGCTATCACTGATATGCCCGCACCTACCAATATATCTGAGTTACAAAGTTTACAAGGTAAGCTTCAAGCTATCCGTCGCTTCATCGATAAGCTGGCGGACAAAACCGGTCCCTTTCTTAAGCTTCTTAAGAAGGATGTCCCTTTTAATTGGGATGACGAATGTAAGGAAGCTTTTGAACTTCTCAAACAATACCTCCTTAACCCACCTGTGCTTTCACCGCCTAGACCTGATCGCCCATTTATCCTGTATATTTTAGCTTCAGATTTTGCTTTAGGAGCTATGTTAGCTCAACTTGATGATGAGAAAAGAGAACGTGCTAATTATTATATTAGCCAAACTTTAATTAGTTATGAAACCCGCTACACAGCATTAGAAAAACTATGTCTAGCAGTCATATTTTCTATGCAAAAATTATGCCATTATATGCTCAGTCAGAAAACTTATGTCATTGCTAAATATGATCCCTTGCGGTATCTCATGAGTCGACCTTATTTATCGGGTCGCACAACAAAGTGGGTTCTTGCTTTAAGCGAGTTTGAACTCACGTTTATAGGATAGAAGTCTGTTAAGGGTCAAATCATAGCAGATCAATTAGTTGTTGCACCCTTAGAGTCTACCCATCCCCTCATCATTGAGTTTCCTGATGAATGCCTTCAATTAGAGGCAGACCATGTTGAACAATGGTCCTTATACTTTGATGGAGCCCGATGCATGAGTGGGGCTGGTGCAGGTATTATTTTAATATCTCCACAAAAACACATTATACCTTTGTCCTTTAAATTAACATTTGCTTGCACCAATAATACTGTTGAATATGAAGCTCTAATCCTTGGATTACGAGCTGCCTTGGCACTAAAAATTAAACATCTGCTAGTTTTTGGTGATTCTCAACTTGTTATAAACCAAATTAATGAAGTTTATCAGACTAGAGATGATAAATTGCGCCCATATAAAGCATATGTTTTACAATTAATATCTCTATTTGATCAAGTTACCTTGGAAGCTATTCCTCGAACTAGCAACCGTGCGGTTGACGCTATGGTCGTAACTGCATCTCTTCTGCCCTTGGAGTTAGATGACGAATATGCCACCATCATTATTCATCGACTCCAGGAACCCACTTCAAATAAGTCATGCTTAGAACCTTTGGATGTGTTTCTAATCAATGAAACTACTCCTGAACCTTGGTATATGGATATATTTGATTTTCTTCACAATGGGACTTTTCTTGCCAGTTCTAATAGAAACCAACATCGGTTATTACGTAGACGAGCAAGTCGATTTGTAATAATTGGCAATACTTTATATAGGAGATCTTTTGAAGGTATCCTATTGAGATGTTTGAATTTAGAAGAATCCAGATCAGCTTTGAGTGAAGCCCACGATGGATCTTGTGGAGGACACTTCAGTGGTAGTGTCATTGCTAAAAAGCTCCTTAGGATAGGATACTTTTGGCCTACCATGGAGAATGATGCACATGATTATGTGCGCCATTGCGACAAGTGCCAGAAACATGCTGACCTTGTCCATGCCCCTGCACAAGAACTGCAGGCTATTTCATCTCCTTGGCCCTTTTCAAAATGGGGCTTAGACATTATTGGCAAAATTAATCCTGTGTCATCTGATGGACACAAATTCATCATAACCGCCACTGAGTATTTCATGAAGTGGGTTGAAGCTATGCCTTTAGCTTCTTGCACTGGAACACAAGTCTCTAAATTTATTTTTAATCAAATCATTTGTAGGTTCGAAATTCCTGCAAATCTCATCTCAGATAATGGAACTTGTTTCAAAAATAAATATGTTAAGAAATTATGTCAAAAATATAAGATTCAACATCGCTGGTCCACTCCCTATTATCCTCAGGGTAATGGCCAAGCAGAAGCTTCTAACAAAACCTTAATCAAAATTCTCAAAAAATTGGTCAATAAATCTGGCCGCGACTGGCACATTCAATTATATCCAGCTTTGTGGGCATATCGCACTAGCGTTCGTACTCCCATAGGTACTTCACCTTTTGTTTTGGTTTATGGCGCTGAAGCTATTTTTCCCTTTGAATTAGAAGTTCCTTCTTTGGCTCTACTACTTCAAGATACCGAAGTAGGAGATGAATATCGAGCTGGCAGACTCAGTCAGCTAGAACTCCTAGATGAAAAGCGCATCAATGCTTTGGAGCATCTTCGTGCCTACCAAAACAAGCTTAAAAGATCATATGCTAAGAAAGTTCGTCATCGATCCTTTGAGGTCGACGACCTTGTTTTAAAAGAAAATAAAAAAAATACTAATGCAACTAAAGACCTTAAAGGTAAATTTGAGCCCAACTGGCTTGGACCATATATTATCACTGCTAAATTTGAATCGGGAGCATACAAATTATCTACCTTAGATGGTAAAGAACTTAAAGAACCCATGAACATTTTGCATCTTAAACGTTACTATGCATAAAAAATTGGTCATTTCATCATTGTATATATTTGTTTAAAATATTTCAAAAAACCACTATCTTGTATTTCTTTCAATTTATAAACTTAAAAATATAAAAAACACCAAAAACATTCAAAATCATCAAAATCTTCAAAAACATCTTTTATTTTTGTACTTCTCAAATTGTGACATATTGCAGTTATATTTTCAGTTATTTTGGATAAATTAGCATTTATTTGGAATCCCGCACTTTCACATTCACATGAATAAATATCTTGATTTATTTGGTATGATTACTAATCTCTCTTATATCAAAGTCCACAAAATTCAATTAAATAAAGTTTTGAGCACAGAGAATTGATCTTGTTATTTACTTAAACCAAGCATATCCTTTCACAATAAAATGATTATATTTGTAATGTCCATGCTATGCTACATAGTAGAAGTGGTTTCTTGAGCGAAAAGTTTCCCCTGCTATCCTATCATGCACATGGTCTAGAATCTTTGAGAATTGACAAAAGGACAAGCTCACCCCTACCCAGAATAAAAATCCCTTGCTCTACAGCTAATCCGAGCAAGTATCCCTAGCATAGGAAGAAAAGAAAAGTTCAAGAAAAAGAGAAAAAGAAAAAGGTTATTTCAGCATTATCTCAAATATCAAAGCAAAAGATACGAAAAAGAAAAAAAAAAAAAAAAAGAGAGCAAAGAAAAAAGAAAGCAAAACAAGCAAAAGCAAAAGCAATAAAATCCCTTTCCCTACCCATTGAAAAGAAAAGAAGGGTTGATGAGCTTGAATCCCTGGAATTCTCAATTATTCGAAAACTGTGAGGTAAGCCCCATAACAGGTGGTTTGTGCCCAACCCGCTTGGCCTTGGGTAACTCCTAGCGTGGTGATATGTCCGTCACATTAGCGACCTTCTTTTGTACAGACCTATGTCTGCTTATGGATTAGCTAGCTCTTGATAACCCGACTTACATAGTAGTCTGGTATGGTTATATGCATCTAAATCATGGTTAATGAACACTTATTTGGTTAATTCAAATCACTTGTATCAAATTATCTTGCTCAAAACTGGTAAATGCACAAAGCAATTGCACACACATTTGTATTTGAGAGATTTTGTGTATCATTATGATAAATCAAGATCGGAAATGAACTCACATACGCACATGGGATTCCTTATAAATCTAACTTTTGTCTTTAAGATACTTTGAAATATTTTTGCAAATTGTCTGGAATAATTTCATTTTCTTCTCTGAGAACAGTTGTTTAGTATAAAGACAACTACATGCATTACCAAAAAAATCAAAATCATTTTTAAAAAACATGCAATAAAGTTACATTTATATATAACTTTTGACTTTCGTGACGATGGTATAATTCCAAAACCAAAATTGGAATTTTATGCCTAGCACAAGTCCTCATCTTCATATTTTCTGTTTATTTTCAAAAATTAAAAATCAACCATGCAATAAAACTATTATTTTCTTCTTTGGATTTCACGATGATGGTATAAGTTTATATCTATAATTCTATGCCTAGCGCAAACCATCGAACTAATTTTATTTCCCATTTATTTCAAATCATAAAAACATATGACTTAAATCATTATGTTACACAATTATGCTTTACAAACAAACGAACACTTATTCTATTTCATGTCATTATGTTCAAATTCAATATTGCAACCATGGTATAAATTCTAAGGAATTATTCAAAATTTTATCACACTTAGGAATTTATGCCTAGCAAAAATCATTTTAAAATATTTCATGCATACTATTTTTATGAAAATCTGAAAACAAATCATCAAACCATCATCATTTCCATCATCACAACAAAGTCTTAAGACAGTCTCTTAAGCACTCTTTTACTTTTAACAATATTTCTATACTGGGATTAGCTTGACGACCGAGTGAGCGGCGACTCCATGAAATGGTCTATAATAGCGACAATGTCCTTTGAAATTATTGTTAGAAGTCCCTTTTATTTTTATCAAATTATCCCACAAACAACCAATTTGTTTACATCAGATTATTTCATTTAAATTTTAAAAGCATGACATTCAAACCATAATATTTCCAAATGACATAATTACATGAATCATCAATCAAATAAGCAAACAATCCAAAACATTAAAGCATCATACAAACACATAAGACAAGTCATATGATCAAAAATATCTCATCTATATATATATCAACAATATATACATCATCTCAAAACTGGATCGGTATGCCACAATCTGTACCTCGACATACTCAATCCTCTATCAAAAATAATAAACACTATGTATCAATCTGTGTAGTGCAATCTGTAGCAGCTAGCCTCGAGAACCCCTCGAGCTCTCAGCCTCATCTCCTCCCCCGCCCTGAGGTGGATGAGGTGGCCCCATCGTAGTCCGTGTGGTGCTATGAGTCCTGGACTCTGATCGTGATGATGTCCTCGATGACCTCATCATGATAAGCTCTACAATGGGGGCCAATAATGGTAACCTCTGCCCCTCTGGCACCATCTGGTAGTATAGCGTCTGATAGAATGTGATCTGGGCAATAGCCCATGCTAAGTCTCGAGTGCTCGCCCCTCCGCTCCGTGCTCTGAGGCATGCGATCTCATCTCTGAGCTATGTGGCCTCCTCTCGGTGTCGTGCAGCCTCATCCTGCAAGGACTACACCTGAGCCTAGAGATGAACAGTCTCCGCCCGAAGAGTAGCCATCTCGCTACTCTCTCCTACCTCGACACCCTTGCCCTTATCGAGCGATGGTGGCCTCTCTCTCCATGGAGAAGGGGGTCTCTCCTCCCTCCTCTCCCACTATCGTGGCCTCTGCTGAGCCTGTGGCCTCCTCTGCTCTCTCCCATCATGACCCTATGCCACCTCAATGGCTTCCTAGCATCACCTCCCCATCCGATGCACAACTACATGAATCGGACCCTGAGCCCTCATCATCCGAGGAGGGTGGATGCCTATGTACTAGGCATCATAGCCATCAGCAACCCCAGCATCATCACCATCCACTGGCTGGATGGGGGCATCATCCATGTCCTGACTCTAGAATCATTGCATATCTAGAGCCCCACTAACTGTAGTGTTATCTCGGATGGTCCAAGAAAACTCGTAGTCCCTGAGAGATGGGATCCCCTATTGTAGACCGAACTACCTCAAAACTCGATCATAGCGATGGAGCTCCACCTCTCCCCTCTCCATCCTCAGCCAATAGGTTCGCCTGATGCGAGCCAGCTCTTGTCCATCCTCGGCCCACCCTGGATGATCTCTCCAAGGCCTCTAGGTGATCTAGTCGGAGACAAGGTCATCAAGTAGTCTCCGGGACACTAGCAGATCTATCCATCGTTGTGACCCTCTCCGAAGCCACCAGTAGAAAACTCGGGGCCTCTCCCCATCAATCCCTATTAGTGGGAGCCCTACCGGCCTTCGCACCATGATGTGCTCCCAACACCAAACCTATAGTAGTGATGTCATGACTAGACATCGACCGCCCTTGTATACGACCCCATGCAGGATCCTATACAATCGGCATAGTACAAAGCTCCCCCAAGAAAACCTATACCCATGGTCTCTCATGTCATAGACCACATCTATCAGTAGCCATGGTAGTCTGCATCCACTCTAATGGCATAGTAGTAGACCACCTACCACCCTAGCCAAAACCTATGTCAGTCTAGATGCCCCAGGCATCTGGCGTAGCGACTCGATGTTCACTCCGCCCTTCTCCAGGGTGAAGCTCGGATCTCCGCACAGTCGCATCATCGCGTGGCCCTGATTGGCCATGGGAGTGATTAGCCATCCTTGTATGGGGATCCTCAAAATCCTCCATACATCCTCCAATGTGGGAGTCATCTCCCCTATCGGTAACTAGAAACAAGAAGAACCCGGATACCACCTCTCTGCTAGGGTTGTCAATAGCCCCATATCTGTAGAAACCTATGGCATATCTGCCATGTGCTGCAAGCCGACCTGAGCCAACTGATCTCGCTCTGCCTGAGATAGAGCGGCCAAGTCATCCTTCAGCCCATCGTATTTCCATTCTCGGCTCTTTAGTAATCCTCTCTGCAACATAAACAACAAAACAATAAAAATCATTAATAAAATAGTGATTAAAAATGCAAGTAAAATAAGTTCACTTTCATACAAATGATGATATCGTCCACTATTGGACGATATCGTCCAAAATTTGAGCAAATTCGTCTCTGATTTTGCAAGAGGGAATCGTCCCTTATTAGACGAAATCGTCCCCATATCGCCGATTTCGCCCTTGGACGAAATCGACGATATCGAGACGATTTCGACGAAATCGAGACGATTTCATCACCACAAAAATGGCCGTGATGCTCAAAAATCATTCAAAATTAATCTAAAAAGCATGAAATTCAAAATTAAAGCATTCTAAATTAAGTTTAGACCCTTACCCGTAGCCCGCGTCGGACCTCTGTCGATCTGTGCACTGTCTCGACCATCTTGTCTGTAGAGCTCTAGAAACCAGGAAAATGAATAGTAACAATGAATTAGGGTTTTACCCTATTTTTCTTAATTTTATTCAAAAACACTTAACAACATTTTTAAAATTTTTCTTTTTCATGTTTTTACCTCAAACGTTCGATTTGGGTAAAAACACGGAGGGGGCACCATAGTAAGTTGTCGTACGATTCGACCTAGAATCATCGCCTAAAAATGGGAATAATTTTTGCTTTCTCGTAGATCGAGAAGAACTCATATTTAACGCATTTTCTTTGAAAAATTTTCTAAAGAGGGGGCAAAATGTAGCACCCTAAAATTGGCATAGTAAACCTTAGCAATAATTAAAATTACCTTAGTAATAATTCAAATTCAAATTTTCAACCCCAATTTTCTTGTTAAACATCCTTTTACTCGCTTTCCTTATTTTCCATGCCATTTTTAGGATTTGTTGTGACCGTTGGACGATATCGTCGCCGATCAGACGATATCGCCTCAGATCAGACGATTTCTGTCTAGAATCACGATTTCATCTGGACTAGAACGTCCAGACGATTTCGTCCCAAAACTAATTTTTCATAATTAGCTTCTGTTTCAACGGCGTCTCTAACCTGGGCAAAAGCGTGTCTGCACGGTTAGAGACCTTCCCCATTGGAGATCTCCCAAATTGGGATGATCTCCAACCTCCCAACCTCCTTCCTATGCCTATTTAATCTTAGGCCCTCCCCTTGACATTCCCCTGGCTGAATTTTTTTGCACTTCGAGTTTTACATGCATTAGAATGTCTTAGACTACTGTTTGCCTTTGTCCCTTTTCAAATTTTCTTGCAGGAACTTTGTCATTCTTCAGCCGAAGCAAGCTCAGATCATCACAGATGATCCTGTACAATCTCGGACGATCTCGCACCAATTCGAGATGATTTCGACTGCAGTCAACATTGGGGGCAATCAGTGCCCTGAGTTTGCATTCTTTCTCCACTATCTACTGTTTTGCTTTGCATTAGTTAGACTTATTACTATTTTGCATCCTGGAGTTCACCCATATAGTTTTAATGCATAATAAAATCATAATTTGTCATTAAATCATTGTAATGCACTCATGTTTTTGTTTATAATTATCAGTTTAATATTATTATTGTCATTCTACATCATTGCCCTCTGTTGGAATAGTTGCATTTTCTGTATTTTGTATCTATTTCTCTGATTGCAGGTCTCTGACGAATTCGTCAGACGAATTCGTCAGATCTCAGACGATCTTGTCTGATCGTAGACGATCCTGTCATATCAGAGGCGATCTTGACTACTTCAAAAATCAGAACCTCCATCAGACATCCGGATCAGGTATGGCTTTTTTAATCTAGCTTATTCTCCGTGTTTTCTGTTCAAATCTATTTTTTGTATTCATTTAAATCTGCATTTCATATAGAACAGTTTAGATTCATTTGGCCAAACCTAGGATTTGAATGATTAAAGATAAAATTGAACACATCAAACACATTCCCAACCTAGGCGTGGAAACCGCCATTCAAAAGTTTCCTGGTGAACCCACCATCCATCGAAAAATCACCTTAATACCCCTCCCCGAGAGGCGGGACCTTCAAAGGGCCTCTCAGTCTGAGGTATTGTCCCATCCTTCCCGCATCCCCCTTCCGGGCACGGATCCTTTAGCCTGAAGGTAAGGGTGCGGAAAATTTGGAACGATACACCCGCTATCCCCTTATTTATTCATCATTCTTGTTGAATTCTTGGGTAGGACTATAACCAAAAAGAGGGAAAACAAAAACCTTGAGGGAGTTACCATTGCTCATGGAGCTAGACCTATCTCTCATATTCAATTTGTGGATGACTCTAACATTTTAGGTAAAGCTACAGTTAAGGAAGCTTCTAATATTAAGCAAATCATTAGTTGTTTTTCTAAGGCTATCGAGCAGTTGATCAATGAAGACAAATCTAAAGTTATTTTCTTTCACTGCTCTACTAGATAGGAATCCATGGTCTTGGATAAATTAAGATATAAGAAGACCTCTCTTCCAATCACTTATTTAGGTATTCCCATAAATATTCAAAGGCAGAAAAATAAAGATTGGAATTGGTTGTTGGACAAAGTCAAGAAGAAAATTGGAAAGTGGACCAACAAGTGGCTTTCTTCCCGGGGTAGAATCACCTTGCCAAAATCAGTCCTTCAAGCTATTCCTATTTATGTTTCTTTCATTTTGAATATCCCAAAGGTTGTTCTTTGAGAATTGGATCAAATCAATCATCATTTCCTTTGGAGTGGTACTAAGGAGAAAAGAAAATTGGCCTTGGTGAAATGGGATACTTTATGTCTTCCTAAGAGTGAAGGGGGGTTAGGATTATGGTCTTCAATTAATAACAAAAAATATTTAGCTGCTAAATTATATTGGAGGATGTTGCATAACCCCAATGCTATTTGGGCCAATAATCTCCGTGTTAAATATGTTGAGAACAAAAGTCTTGAAGACCTTGTTCGCTATCAACTTCCTACCAAAGGTTCTCCCATTTTAGAATTTCTTAAGACTGGTGAGGATTTGATAAAGAAAAAATTATTTTGGATCATTCATAATGGTCAACATGCAAATTTTTGGACAGATTCTTGGGATGGTCACAAGCCTTTGATAACTCAATTTCCCGATTGGAGGCCTTGGATGGAGGAGCTTCACCGAGCTAATTGGATAAAGGTGGCTAATTACTGTCGGTACCATAATGGTAATTCAAAGGTTGGTAGATATTGGATCCCTATTGAGGACTAGCCTATTCAAATCCTAGAAAGGCAAAGACAAGATATCCAAGGCATCCTTCATATGAGATCCCTCTCTTGGTCCCATGAAAAATATTGTTTTGGATGGAACAACACTACTAAAGGTGAGTATTCAATTGCTCAAGGTTATTTGACCTTATGCCATAATAATCCCAACCATTCTTCTAACATATTTTCTCTATTGTGGGCTCAAAAGCTCTGGCCTAAGGTGAGGTTATTTAATTATCTTTTATTGCATCGTAGGGTGCTTACTGGTGAGCAACTTATGAAGCGTGGTTTTCATGGCCCTTTTAGATGTGAAATGTGTGAAGAGAATGTAGAAAATATCAACCATATTTTTATTGAGTGTACTTTAGCCTCTGAGATATGGAGGAGAATGGCCACTTTACTTGGCTTACAAGTGGTCCAATTTTTTTACTTTTGAACAGCTTTGGAGGGATTGGCCTAATCAAGAGGGTGTTGATCATTTTATTAGGAAGTTAGTTTGGATGGGTTCTACCATTCTTCTTTGGAATATTTGGAATGAAAGGAAAAACCAAATTTTTAATCAAGATAGGAAGGATATTCACTATATTTTGCAATAGACCATAGCCAACTTAGTTGAATCAATCCATCATCTCCTTAATCACCCCCAAAACTCCCACCAAAGATGGGATCAAGTGATGCAAATATTGAAGATTAAACCTTCTAAGGGCAACCAAATTAAAGGTAATGTGAGTATTAGTAAGATGGATAGGACTAGAAATTGGCAACCTCATCCTAAGGATTTTGGAAAAGTCAATACTGATGGAGCCTCTAGAGGGAACCCTAGAAAATCCAGTGTGGGAGGAATTGGTAGACTTTCAGATGGCTTCCTGGTTTTTACTTTTGCTAAGAATTTGGGTATTCTTTCCAATAACCTTGCTTAGGGGTATGGTATCCTCAGAGGCCTTTAGGAGGCTACTAAGGTTGGATGGGAAAAGGTGTTAGTTGAGTCTGACTCTCAACTTATGATTAATATCTTGAAGAATCCTTCTAAGAATCATAAGGTGGATTGGAGAATAAAAAGAATTATTGAGAAGATTCAGTTAATCCAGATGGGATTTTTGAAAGTTGATTACAATCATGTGGTTAGAGATCAAAACAAGAGTGTTGATGCTTTAGCTAATTGGGCTTTGGACAAAGGTGATATTACTTGTTATGGCCACCCTCCTATATGGTGGGCTTCTCAAATTAGGGAATCTCTTCTTTCTATCATTTCTTTGGATGGCTCCAGTTTTGAAGGTACCTAGTTTCTTCTTGTTTTTTTTTGCTTCTCTTTGGTTCATTCAGTTTTTTTTAGTTCCCTAGCTCATTCTATTCTTTATTTTGTTTCCTCTGTTGATTCTTGCCTTAATAGTCTTCTGGTCTATTGTTTTGTTCATTTTTTTTTTTTTTTTTTTCTTGTCTTCTTTGTTTTTTTGTTTAGTTTTTTAAGGTGGGTGGGTTCTTTTATTTTGTTTTGTTTTTGTATTCTTTGTGTTGTTTTTTGTTGTTCTTGTGTTTTTGTTGTTTTGTTTTTTTTTTTTTATGTTTTTTGTTATTTTTCTTGTGTTTTTTTCGTTCTTGTTCTTGGGTTTCTCTTTGTTTGTGTTATTTCGTTTTTTTATGGGTGAGTGTTTTCTATGTTTTTTGTTTTTGTTTATTGTCTGTTGTTGGTTGTTTTTTATTTTTATTTTTATTTTATTTTTTAATTTTTTAGGTTTTGGTTGTGTTTATTTTTCATGTTTTTTTTTGGGTTTTGTCTTTGTAGTGTTCTGTTATTTTTGTCTTGTTTGTGTTTTGTTATGTGGTTCTTGTGTTTTTCTATGTGGTTTGTGTTGTGGTTTCTTTTATCTCATTGTGCGTGTTTGGTTGTGCTTTTGTTTTTGACACACTCAAGGAGCATGTTTTTTATTTTATTTTATTATTTTTGTTGTTATTTACTTATTTTTAAATTGGTTTTGTGTGTTTGTTTGCTCCTTGAGTATGTCAAAGGTGGTAGGCCAGGTCCGAGTCCTGGGCATTTTTGGTAGAATGGATACCCTTGACTCCTTGGGTATTACCCGAAAGTGGCATCCCTTTTGGGATGTTTTCCAAAAATAAAAAAAATATATATATTTTTGAGGAATTGGAGGCCTCTCCAAATTGCCTTGGCTTCTGCAGAGTGATTGGACATGATGTCTAAAGGTTCAAAGTAAGCAAAAATAGAATTTCCTAGATGATCTCAAAGAATTTCTCCAGCCCTCGCATTTCCTGGATTTCCTTTGGCAGCTCCATCAAAGTTAAGTTTGACCCACCTAGTTGGTGGAGGGAACCATTTCACATTACTCCTTGAATTTGAAGGATTGCCAAAATTTGAAGTGTCAAGGAATATGTTGCAAGAATTAAGGATGGCTTTCTCAAAATGAGGACAAGTAAAAGGATCAAATAGAGTAGCAAGGACTTTTTATTTTGCAAAGAGGATGACTTTATGAGCAATGAAATCTGCATGAAGAGCTTTTTTGTCAAAAATCCTTCTATTGTGTTCAAGCCAAATCTGCCAAAGGTAGTGCTATAGACAAAATTTCTAGAATCCTTTAAGTACCACATTTTTAAATAGATTGGTCCACTGTTGGAATAGTGTGACAATGGAAGGAGGGAAAGCCCAAACCAACTAAAATTTTAGAAGAAGTTTTTTGATCACCCTTCTAGAAAAAGGACAAAACAAGAAAAGGTGGGAAGTAGACTCCCAATCAAAAAGACAAAGATTACATCTGTTAGGAAGAGGTATGCCCATTTTTATGATATTTTCAATAGTAAGGATATGGTCTTGAATACAGATCCAAGAAAAGGAAGCAATTTTGGGAGTCAAGTACTTAGTCCAAATCAACTTTAAAGGAATAGGAGTTTCCAAATTATTGAGGGAAAGCAAGTAAGCTGATTTGATAGAAAATTCACCAAAATTAGTGGGCTCCCAAATGGGTTGGTCCTTACAATCACCAACTGGGATTTTGATGGAAGATAGTTGGGTATTCAAGAAAGAGATTTCATCATCAAAATTTAGGATATTAAGTCTTTTCTAGCTCATGATACCATTAGACGAGGATATGAAGTTGGCCACTAAAGGGTCAACCAATTGTTTAGTAATGTTGATAATCCTTTAAAACATAGGAATCCGGCTAAGAGGATTATCACCAGTCCACTTATCCTCCCAGAAAAAATAGAATTGCCATCTCCAAGTTGCCATCAAATTCCTTTTTTTTAGCAAGGAGCGATCTTCACAAATGGATTTCTAGAAGACATACCCACAATAAGATACCTGGTCATGTAAGAATTCAGAATCCTGAAGATACTTCCTTCTGATTATTTTGAACCACTCCATATTTTCATTGGAAATAAGTCTCTAGGCTTGTTTGTAAATGAGGGAAAGGTTGAGATGATATATCCTTCTGATACCTAAGCCCCCTTGATCTTTGGGTTTACATACATTGTCCCAAGCAACTAAATGGAATCTATGTTTATTTTCCGAACCTGTCCAAAGAAAGTGTTTTTGAATTTTCTCCATATTGTTGTAGACAGTGACAGGAGCTTTGAACAAAAAAATAAAATACACAGGAATGCTTTTGAGGCAGGCCATGGTAAGAGCGATTTTACCTGCTTGGGATAACATATTACCTCTCCAAGTGGATAGTTTTTTTTGGAGTCTCTCAATGACATTGTCCCATAGGCTTTCTATGGCATTTCCAATGAAAAGAGGTAAGCCCAGGTAGGAATAAGGTAAACTACTTATGGAGCATTCAAGTATGTTGGAAATCATATTATATCTTCTCAAAGGAGTGTTGAGGAAATAAAATTTTCTTTTCTGGAAGTTTATCCTTTGACCATCCACTTCTTCATACAAAAGAAGAATTCGTTTAATGATTTTGGCTTCATTGACATAAGTAAAAGTGGACAACAAGGTATCATCCACAAATTGTTGATGAGTAATGCGATTGCATTGGGAGGTGACCTGAAGTCCATAAATTAAACTTATCTCTTTTACTACCAATATAGACCTACCAAGATCCTCAGCTGCAATGATGAATAGAAGAGGGGACAAAGGATCTCCTTGCCTTAAACCTCTATTGCTCTGAAAATAACCAGTAGGTGAGAAATTAATAAGGACAAAAAACCAAGTAGAAGAGATGCATCCTTTAATAAGGGAAATCCAATTAATATGAAATATGAATTTGTGTAGGATAACAAGGAGAAAATCCTAGCTTAATCTGTCATAGGCTTTATTCATATCAAGCTTTATAAGGAAAGCCACTTTTTTTTTTTAATAAAATTGAATGAATTGATTCATGAATAGAAATGATACCGTACAAGATAGATCTCTGTCTAACTAAACTTACTTGACACTGATTTATGATAAGAGGCATGACCTGTCTCATACAGATAGTGATAGCCTTTGTTAAAATTTTGTAATGATATTACAAAGGCTAATTGGCCTAAATTCATTAAAATTGGAAGCATTAGGAATTGGTATGAGTGCAATGAATGTGGAATTGAAGCTTCTGGGAATGACCTTAGAACCTTGGATTTCTCTGATGGCTTTACAAACATCATTACCAACAACATCCCAAAAGGCCTAAAATAATCGATGAGGAAACCCATTTGGTCCAGGATCTTTATCAGGTTTCATTAAGAATAAGGCCTCCTTGATTTCGTCATCAGAAAGAACCATTGTTAATTTGGTGTTTATATCATTAGAAATGATATGAGGAATGAGCTGCAGGAGAAAATCCTTGCCAACCAAGGAATTAGGTTTGAATTCCTATTGGAGTAATTGTATGAAATGAGTAGTTCCTTCAGTCCTAATTTCTTTGATGTCAATAATGATCCTACCATACTGGCTGTGAATTTATTTAATCCCGTTATTGCTACGGTGTCTCAATGTAGAAACATGAAAATATTTTATGTTGGAATCTCCTTTTTTGAGCTAAAGGTCACGAGACTCCTGTCTCCAAAAAATTTCTTCACATTGAAGGATGTTATGGTATTGTGTTAATAATTTCCTTTCTTCCTCTCTTACTTCTATAGAACAATCTCCTTTCTCCTGGATTTACTTTTCAATTATGGCTAGTATGTTCATAATGTCTTGTTTATTATGGAAAATATTTCCAAAATTTTCCCTATTCCATATATTTATATTTTATTTGGTGTGTTTAATTTTTTGTGCTAACACAAATGAAGGAGTTACTTTAATGTTAGATTGCCACAATCTATTAATCCTTTCTCTGAAATCAGGATGTAGCATCCACATGGCTTCAAATCTGAAAGGAGTTTTGTAGATTTTAGGATTATTTGTGTCTAAAATAATCGGACTATGATTAGATCCAATTTTCATAAGGGAATAAAGATTTGCATCCCCCAAATGTCAATAGCTTCATGAGAGAAAATAACTCTGTCAAGTTTAACTTGGATTAATTGAGGTCCACATATTCTATTTTACCAAGTAAATTGGTTTTCTTTCAGATTAACATCCATTAGATTCTGCTCATTAATGAACTCCTAAAAATCCTCCATGCTTTTAGAAAAGTATCCAACACCACCTTTTTTATCAGAGGGAAACAAAGGAATGTTGAAGTCTCCTACAAAGATCCAAGGAAGATTTGGAAAAGTGCTTCTGACAACAGCCAAGTTATCCCACAAATGAGCTCTACCAGTAATGGAATTGGGAGCATATATGTTAGTGAGGACCCAAGGTAAATTGTTGTCTTTATCAAAGAAGAGGATGCTCATCATTTCATCACTAGAATGGATGAGATTTCCTTCCACAATATTTGAGTTCCATAAACACAAAAGTCCTCCAGAAGCCTCATTAGCCTTACATGCAAGTGATTCACATTTCTTCCAGATATGATTATAAATATTTTTATCAAGAGATTCACTAATTTTGGTTTCTTGGATCATAAAAATTGTAGGTCCAATTTCTTTCCTTAATGATTTAGCTAGCCTTTGTTTAGCTAAACCATTGAGGCCTCTCACATTCCATGAGAAGATCTTAATATAGAAGATTTTGAGGTTCTTTTTCCTCCTTTTCCAGATGGTTGGGGAGGTTTTGTGCACTTTGGTTCTTCCTTGGATATGATACCAATGGAAAAGAGGGTCTTTTGAACCCCATTGGCAATATCATCATTTGTTCCTTACTTCCATTGATCAGAGTTGGAAGACCTTCATATTTTTTTCTCCATTCCACAATCAATAGGAGATTTTTTTTGGCTTCTAGTAACTTTGGGACTAATCTTCTACACGATAGGACTGGAGGGTTCAAGAAGGGAAGCAAGGATGGAGACATCATCAACCAAGGTTTGGTCTGCATTGAAGGCATCAAAATGAGAGGGAATTATGGGTTTCGACTCTTGTTGGGCTTCCTTTAGGTTTGAGGATGGTTTTGAAAGAGAATCAAGATTAAGGGTTTCATCAACATCCACCTCAGGGTCATCCTCAGGATTCAAATCACCAAGAATTTGAAATTGATTAGGAAGATCAAAAAGACTAACCTAATTAGGAGTAGTCACATAAGGGACAATCATTGCCCCTTTGTCACTTGGGGAATTGAATAAGGGTGCATTACTATGTGCATATTTTACCTTGTGATTATTTATGGTTATAAAAACAACTTTTTATGGAGGAAATATTATTTTATCCTTTTTAAAAGGAGTCTAGAAGTCCTTACCTTTGCCTTTATTTGAAGGATCTGCATTTATCTTAGGAGAAATTGACTATTTTTTAAGCGAAGGACACTAAGCTCAAATATGGCCTTGGGTTCGACATTGAATGCAGAAAGGAGGTTTGTTTTCATACTTAATGGTCTGCTTCCAGAGTAAAGTTCCATGCTCCAGCTCAACGAAGGTAGGTAAGGCAGAATCAATATTTGTATTGATGCAAAGATGAGCAACGTGCATCCTTTATCTAGACAATGTGACCTTGTCTATGAGGAGAAAATCTCCAATAGTGGAAGCTATCGATTTGAAAATAGAATCCCACCCTAGGTGCAAAGGAAGATTTAGAATTTTGACCTATATGGAAGAAAAAATAATAATTTGAGTCTCCGGGTCAAAATAAGGGGTCCATTTCATCAAAAAAATGCTTTTGGTTCCAAGGAACCAGGGTCCACTAGACAGGATTTGAGCAGCATATTCCTTTTTATTGAGCCTAATAAAAAAAAAAGTCATTAGAGAGGCAAAAAATTTGAATGGAACCTCAAAATATCCACCTTAAGAAAGCCCAATGCCTGATAATATCAAGGCTAGGATTGCCACCCACAACTTTTCCAACCAGAGCGATAGATTCTTCAGCAAGAAATTTTTCGGTGACACTAATAGGAATATTTACTCTATTGCCCAAAACCTCAAAATAAGGGGTGGAAGGATAAAAATATCTAGAGGAACTTCCCAAAATATTAGAAAATGAAGGCTTAGTATCAGAAGGAACATCCTCCCCCCAGGAGGAATGAACATGGCCAGAGTCATAATTGGTCAAGTTCACCTGTGAAGAAGGATAAAAAAAGGAGGAAAACAAGACTTTAGGAGGAATCTCTTGCTTAGAGGAAGCCCCAAAAATATCCATAGAAATAGTACTAAGTAGCACAAAGGTGGCTTTAGGTTATGTGTCTTGCCACTTTTGGGACTGTCCTCCCGCTCAAAGGAATTTTTACTGAAGTCATCAGAAACAACACTTCCAAGCAAGGTGGAGTAGTCTTCCCGCCTTCCAAAAATTTGAATTAAATCCTTCCCACCTTCAAAAATTTGAAAACCAAAGGGCCCACTTCCACAATAGTCAGCATCCATATTTCATCAGATTATATTGTTTTCTTGATTCTCCTTCAGTTCCTCTAGACTTTGGGATCATATTGTATATGACTTTACTTACACTTCAAAATTACAAAGAAAATAATGTAAAGCAAAAATAATTAATTAAATTACTCAAAGAGAAAAAAAATATAGATGAATCCTTCTTAGAGAAGATATTCCAGTCATCATGTAGTATTGATACTTCAAGTAGTTATCATGATGCTTTAATTAGTTGTACAAAATATTATATACCGAAGAAAAATTATGATGAGAAGGAAAAAGGTAAAGAAAATATTATCTTATGAGAATATGATGATAGCATAACAACTTATGAAAGCACAAATATTGACTCTAATTAATATAAGGAAAAAAAGAAGAAGATCTTGACAAAAGAAGCATACACTACAAAGTAAATTGAAGGACTTAAATTACAGAACCAAGACAAAGATCCATATTGAAGAATAAAATATTCAATACCCAAATAATGTAATATAGGTGGGTGTTAGAGTATATTACATTATTATTTACATGCCAATGTACCACCTTGGATACATTATTAGACTAGGAGTTTATCTTAGATTAATATTTGAGTAGTTACTTCATACAAAAGTAATAAATGCACAAGTATTAGAATGTACAATGACATAAATGTGCATGTAGTCCACATGTTCATGAGTTATAGGATAGGTAGATGAAGAGTCATGGACCAAGAGATATATATTTCTATATATATCTTTGAGAAAAGAGAGAAGACCTTCACACAACACCCATGCCACACATGGTTTTTATGTGTCTTATGGACTCAGTAAATTAGTGAAGACCTTCACACAAAATTAAATATTTCAATATTTGGTAAAGTATAGCACCTATAGTATGAATATATTTATGTGTTTAATTGTTCATTAAATTAGTAAAGATTTTATCTTATCTGACATCTGGTAATATTAATTTATGTGTAATTATTGAAAAGAAATTATAAGGAGTTTTTTCAATAGCTTTGAGCTTTACATAGTATTTTGTAAAGGGGATCTAATTGTTTAGAAAGGGTAGTAATATAAACTCTAAACCTTGGTTTATCTGGAAAATGAATGCTTCGCCAACAAAATATTGTTGATTGGTATATCCAGTAGAATATTTCACTTTATTTTTTTGTGCTTCGCTTCAGTGGATATATTATATCATTCTTCAAAGAATTAAAAAAATAGGCATCTTATAAAGAAGAAAACCAATGTGATATATCATTATTCAAAGAATTAAAGAATTTTTTAAGTTGACAACATGATTGTTATAAAGAAGAAAAATAATGATCAAAATACAATGATCATAATATTGATGGATTGTGATGTATGTTGACATATTTTTAAAGAAGAGAAGAACCAACTCTTTTGATGGTTGTAATTTCAAGAAATGTTTCTATTCGGGCCTAACTCACGTGGGCACCCTAAAATGAATTTTAATGAATTTTCCATTTCTCCATTACATCCTTCTTTATTATTTGTGTTCTAGGTGTAATATGTTGCTTGTTACTTATACATGGACATTCAATCTCTCCACATATAGAGCTCATAAATATCAAAGCAAATAAAATAGATGCATATAAGTAAAATAAATGATATATATTTTTTAAAATAAGGTAGGCAATTTAAAAATAATATTGTATTTATTATTTATATCTCTTATAATTAAGAGAGTATTTTTTCTATGTATTGAAAATTCACCATATTGAAGATGAAAGGTCTCTCATAGGAAAATGTGGTTGTTTACTTTTGGTGAGTTAGAAAGTCACCAATATGGAAATGTGATGATTCACCTTTTATGAGTTGCAAAGTGCATATCAAATGAAAATTGCATACATGTAACTTGTCCTTTTGTGTTTTGTTTTTTATATATGTTTTAGCATATCCAGAGATGCATTGTGGCTGAAAATATTCAAAAATAAAAAAATTATTGCTTTTAGGAAGTATTTTTTTGGTATTTTTTAGGACCATTGGAGCATTTTTTTAGAAAGGTGTTGGATAATTTTTTATGACAGAATTGTTTATGGAAATTGTTGTTCTCTCTCTATTTTTTTTAAATTTTCTTGAATGGATCAAAATGGAGTCTTGAGCATAAATTTATGGCTACAATAGTGTGTTTAGGATTAAAAAATAGATTTTCAGGTAATTTTTACTATAAATACATTGTTGTTAAAAGCTTACATACCTAGATCATTCATCCTTCCTTATAAATCAATGGTTCTCATTGCGTCAACTTTTGATACCATGTGTAGACATTTTTTCTTTATCTAATTTTTTGTGAGCCATTCCCCTTGGTGATCAAGTTGTCCTACCTTGACCACTCTATATATTTGAGTGGACTACCTTCCAGTGGTCCTGGTTCATGTTTCAACACTTTGATCCTCCTCGATTGGTGCTAGGCTATCTATATTGAGTTATTTAGTGTCTAATTGCTTTATTACTACAAAATATTCCAATTGAGGTGGATGATAAGGCCAAATAAGTTCAACATTAAAAAATTGAATGCAAACCAAGATAAGATGGAAGATATAATTCAAAGGTATTTTCTCCTATCTTCTTGGTGATGGCATATGGTCCATAAAAAAGAGTTCCAAACTTATTATGGGGTCCTAAAAGTCTCTCTTTTTGAAGATGTAATTGTACCTTATCCCCAACCTTGATTTGATGTGGAACCCAATGCTATTCATGGGGTTACTTATATTTTTAATTTATATTTTTCAAGAGGTCATGGACATGTTGCTAGATGTGTTGAATCTATTTTACAAATTGTGTTTCATTTTCTATTTCTCTTTTTCCATGAGGTGAATACTCCATGGGTTGCATAGGGAGATCTACATCAGTGGGTGATAAGGTTAGGAACACAAAACATACATGAAATGGGTTGTATTTGGTAGAGCTATGCAAAGCTCAATTATACCCATGTTTAATGTCTGAAAGGATCTAATCCCATGTGCATTGATGCTTGGAATTATGCATTCAAATAAGATGTATAATCGATCAATTCATAACTTATATTTGTCCATAAATCTAAGGATATAGGGCTATGCACATGGTCAAATTGGTGTCCATCATTATCGATAGGTTGGATACAAAATACTCAAAAATATATTATCCTTGTCATATACAATGGCATTTGGTAGGCTAATATCCCTTTTTTACTAATCCCTTTTTTACTAAGGATATTTCTAAGCTTTATTTTAGTCATGTATGGATTAGTTTTAATGTTTTGAATTGGACTCCTTGATTAATGGGATAAAAAAATTAGGGATATCACAACATATAAAATATATAGATATTCACCACTAGCCTTTTACACCTATATAACAAGTATGATATGTATTGCAATAAGGTGAACACTAGATGATAAAACACATATAGCACAAAATACAGAATATCTAGGTGTCCATGACGAGCCTCTTCCAACTATCTAACAAGTATGATATGCATTGTAATAAGTTGAACACTGGCACACCCCTATTAAACCCATAAGAAATCCATAAAATAATTTGGAACCACAACATATGTTACCCATTGCACATCATACCATAAATTTAGATTTCCCCATATTTTATAGTGAAGATAATACTAGTTGGATATACCATAAATCAATATTTTTATCTACATCAAGTTCAAGACACTCTAAAAGTATCTATAGTATATTTCAACCTAGATCATGAACCAAAACAATGATAATAATGGCTCTATAAGTGTAAGAAAATAATAATATGAATTATTTAAAAGCTTACATGTCCGATATGGTCCTAGTATATATGAAAATTTTGCAAGAGCTTTGACTAAGATCAAACAAACTCTCATAGTTTACATCTACAACATGAATCTTAAAAACTTGGTACATTGGATAGAAGGGATAATTGATGTATTTTTACAAGTTGCTTCATCAATGTCCTAAGGGAATAAATATAGATGGAGGTAATAATATTCAAATAAAATAATATTATGGATGACATTGGGTTAGAAAGGTTTGACAAAGATAAATTGGTAGAATAATGTTGCAAATATAAGTTGCTCCAAAATTGAAGTTTCTAAATTTATAGTATTTCAATTTGAGAAGAAACAATCATTCTCATAAATTGGTTAAGTGAGGTAGGGATGAAACATATCGAGATAAGGGCCTCTACTATAATTGTTATGAGAAATATAGTACAAGTTAGAGGTGCATTAGAAATAAGTTATACCCAATAGATATTGCATTAACCACTACCCCTTTTGGGCCCAATGCACTCATTTATATATTAGGTAATGGAAAACAAGAGTATACCAATGTTATGAAAAATCCCACACTTGATATGTATGTGTTGACCTTAACATGCATGAATACATGTTAGAATATGGTAGTGCAAGGGTATTTCAATAAATGCTCCCTAACTAATCTCATCAACATAGGTAACACTCACAAATTCATTGATCCCAAGGTGATGAAATGAGCAAATTGAGTTTTTATACTAATGTAATTAATTTGAGTTCATGATAGCCAATGGTGGTACTCTTCTTGACAAACACAAATGTTACAATATCAAGGTTATTTTTTAAGACCATAATATAAGAATATATTTATTTGTGCTTCCATTAGGAATACATATCAATCATAGGCCTTCAACTGTTATACATATTAGGTCCTATCTTGTGGGATATTTTAGAAATATAGATGTAATTCACAATAAATTATAAGCAATACACTCTTAGAGGGCTAAAAAATAGACTAATAAGAGTCATGAATTATCACTACATGGAAAAATTAATTAAAAAGGGTACTTGAGTCATGGCTCTAGTTTCACAATGTAGTCTATAGAAGTGGGTTTCACCATATATTATTGTATATTTGTAAACATTATGAAATTTTGCATCATCTATCACAAAAATATTGAAAAATATTTATTTAGGTAGAATGAGACAACAAAAATGCTTTCAAATTTCTCAAATAGGCTATGAGCATCAGTCCTATACTTTCTTTGTCAAAATTCTCTCAGCCCTTAACCATTGAATGTGATGCATTAGGAAATTAAATTATAGCAATTCACATGAAATAAGGGCACCCCTTAGCTTCAACCGATAAAGCACTCACAAGTAATAATTTGAAGAATTCAACATATGAGGAGGAAATAATGATTATTCTACATGGTGTGGCATATTAGTGACCATAACTTATGGGATGGAATTTTTACCTCAAAACTAAATTTTGTTGCAAATAATTTTTGTAGCAATGAGTACCTTCTTGGGAACAAAAATATCAGTAACTAAATTATTGGATTATGATTATGATATCCTATACAAAAAGTTAAAATACAATGTTGTAGTTAATGCCCTTTCATGCAATACTGATGATAAAGTAAGGTTATGTGTATTATCTATACTACATCCTAAATGGTTTAATAACATCCAAAAAGAGTGTCAAAAGAATCCTAACATACAAAATTGACTTCAAAACTTACCCATAAATAACAAAATAAACTCAACATATTCTTGATATGGAAAAACCTTATGTTATAATTTTGGCATTGTCCTTGCTACAAGTTTTTCTATGCATAATAAATTGTTACAAGAACTACAAGTGTCACCCTTAGTTGGATATCCCAAGTTTCTAAAATCTTATCAATGCATAGAAAAGAACTTGTTCAAGAAGGGTATGAAAAAAATTATTAAATTGGTTGTTCAAGAATGTGATATTTATCAACATTAAAAAGGGAGAAACATTTAGTTTTAGGCATACCCCAATCATTCACGACACCAAAAAGGGGCTTTAACAATGTCTAAAATAAGGCAATTTTTTACGACAATAAAAAAACACCCTAATAGATCCTAAGAGGGTGGTTTATAACTATTATCTTAGGATAACTACCCTCTTAGGGTAACCCTAAGAGGGTAGCTATAAATCATCCTCTTAGGACTAAGACAACGGTTATAAACATTGTATTAGAGGTTAGACTAAGATGACATTTATAAATTGTCATCTTAGGTGATCTAAAAGGATGATTTATAACCATTATAACAAACCCAATTGTTTTTTTTTAACATGGTGGAATCGATAGCCACCACGAATCTAGGCATGATGTCTAGCTTTTATGGCCACCACAATATTTTTTGTTGTCTACCCTAGAAGCTGCCACACAAATATTCACATAGTCTACCCCTATAACTGCCATGCCACAATCATTTTAAACCTTTTACACCACTGAAAGCACCAAGAAAGGGACAAGCGTTCATTCCGGTGAGGCTTGATAAATGAACCTTGGACATCCACCCTCCTTATGGGTTTTGGATGAACCAATTGGTCTACACCTCAGACCCAATTGTTACTACTCATCCACTTCAATTTTTTTTATTATTTAATTTATCTTCTATAGAAAAGGATATAATCATGACCTAATACATAGTTATTACAAGTAGACTGTAAGTTAACAGGGAAATAATAATCAAGAGCTATTAATACTTGGTCAGAGTTACTCTTGAGTAGAAGTGACCAGATTCTACAAAACCTTCATACCACATCGACGATATGAACTCATGCCTTGAAGATTTAATAACCACACCAATGGTTAATCATCAATCTTAATTTCTATCCTCATCTCCATGATCGGGCCAATAAGACAAATATCACTACATGTGATCAACTTACACAAGCCTTGGAATAATAATATTAAGAAGGGTTATCTTCCCTTCTCACTCATAAGAGTTATTTGGTTGTAGTATTTATCAATCACCTTCCTTATCTAAGGTAATCTTTTGGTTATACATCTTAAATAATTAATTTAATTACCATGGGGTATTTTGCATCATCATGGGGGCACCTACTCCACATATACATTTTATCATCTATTTAGAATGTCAAGCTTTTCTTGAGATACAACTCAATCTTAAATTGCCATCTATGGGCTCCAACCCACTTTGAGCACCCACTCAAGTTATATCAAATTATTTATCTTTATACATTTCATTACTATAGTGTTTCTAGTTAAATCTTCCATAAATGTTTATGAAGCAATTAACACAACAAAATCTCATTTGCATTACCCTTTTCATTCCTAATCACATATGATTATTAAAGCATAGAAACCATTATAGTATAATCTTTGAGATTACATATCAACTACACATAATAAACAAATTCTCATTGAAAGGTAAATAACGTGATAACTACTAAAGTAAAGCATATCATACTTTATGAATCTACATTTTAATGCTACAAGAAATTAACTTCAGATTGGAAAGTAAATAACAATTATTAAGCATTATCACATTCATCTAAAATATTGTTTCATTTATTTTTGTATGATTGTATAATCATTACATCATAATAAAATAACATCTCAATACCATCTCAAATATTCTAATTACAATATTCGTAATTTATCTAATCAACAACATATTGGAAAATAAATGCAACATCCATATGAAATAACAAGGCATACCACCAAAATAGAGTGATACAATATTTATCTTGGGAACCCTCATGGGGAATAAACTCAACCTCAAAAATATATCCTTTCCTCTCATTCATAAACAAAAGATATCATAATTACAATGTATAAATGCATCTTATGGATCTTTTTCTAACTCAATTGTTTAATTACAAAATATCAATTCGTCTCTTATCAAATCATGATGCAAATAAGAAAACATCGATTTCCTTTCTCTAAGCCATCAATATATTACATAATAATCTCATGAATTATTATATTTACATGTTTATTAATGGTCATAGGAATCATAATAAGGATAAATATTCTTTGAATATCAAAGAGGAAACCCCATAAATTCCCTCAAGAATGAATTCCAAATTAATTCTCTTAGATTGATACATTATTTAATGAATTAAAGTCACATACCCTTAATCCATGAAACAATAATTATTTATCAGTTCTTCATTATTCAATACAACTATCTAACTCATAACTTATTTCATCATTAATACAACTATGTCTCTTTCTTCCAACATAATTAGGTAAAAATTCTACATTAAAGTTGTTTGTAAATTTGTGTTTTCTCCTTACGAGTCTGTAACTAGTACCTTTATCAATTTTCTACCAAAAGGAGATTCAAATATGTTTTATCAATTTCATACTTTGCTCTATCATATTTTCACCCCATAAGATATTCAAAATAAAACTAATATTTCATACTAAAAATTTTTATACAATTTAATTTCTAATAAAACTCCATAATTCCTAAGCCCAATGTGATGTCTCCATAAAGGGATTTATTTCAAAATTTACCTAATTGATTAGGTCTTTAGATCCTGATTTACTTTCCTAATCAAATATAAAATCTTGACCTCAATCATTCTTTCCCTTGATTCATAGTTTAGATAAACCAAGGCTATTCAAGATTGTAAATTTGACCTATATGATCACTTATAATAGTTTTCCCAGCCCCCTTTTTTATTTAAAATTGCTTTGGCTTAACTAAAATCCAATACCCTTTTTAATTCCAATATCAAAGAATTTGTGAAGGTGATATATTAACCATATATCAATACCTTTTTAATTTTAAAATCAAAGGTTTTGTGAATGTGATTAACTATGTGTTATTTTAAATTTACTTCGTCTGTTGTAGAAAAAGGTGTTTAAATCATATAATAGAATAACCATATATTGACTATTTTTAATCCATGCAACTGAAATAGGGGTCAATCAACCAAGAAACAGTCAAACATTAAGTAAAAAACAATTTTCCTACCATAGACAACCAAACATTAAGCAATAAATTTGCCTACCATTGAGTTTATAGACATGTGGAAACATCATGCCAGTCATCTACTGCATCTATGACGAGAGATAATTGGAGTGTGGTAACCATCCATTGGTGCTTACTTTGGTAGGGAGGATTATTGTATATAATCAACCTAAACATACCCACACCATTGATGTGGGACCTTGAAGAAAAGGACTTGGAGTTTTTTCTTCCCACTTGTGCCTTTTGAGGCACAAATGTGCCAATCAATGGCGATGGAGAGGTGGTTGTGCCTCTACTAAAATATATTATTTCTATATTACCTTAGATACCCATTAATTATTTGATAGAGCTTGATGTGGTGATTACAGGAAGTGGTGGGGTATTCTCATAGGCTTATGGAAGTGGCAACAACTACAGATGAAATACACTTTTATGCCTCTAGATTATAGTATGGATAGCTAACATCCATTTGTGTCTATCGGTGGGTGGTATATGGTCTTACCTTGAAACTTACGGCTCTTCATGTAGGGTGAAAGTAATGTTGTGCATTACCATAATTTTGTTAATGGTCAATGACATATTTTGCTAAGGGACCTATAGCAATGGAGGTATACTCTCTATAGCTCAAGCGATTCTTGAACATACAATTCACTTCTAACATCATCTACTTCACGTAGGAGATAAGACATCATGAAGAAGGACTTAATATTGCATAGCTTCAAACAGATGGTGAGGTGACTCTATATGATGATTATTTTTTTTGTTTTGAAGATTCGATTAGTATCTGAAGTATATCATGATAGTAATATTCACAGTGGCCACCATCTAGATTTTATTTGGGTTATATTTATAATGTGTCGAGGACAACAATCCTACAAATATCATATAGCTTACCATAGATTAGTTAGGGTTGTTAGACTCCTCTATTTCAAATATCGCTACTCATTATATCCCACATTCATGGTGTTGTGAGAAAAAGGATCACTATAACAATGCTTGCGTATTGGTAAGGATAACCATTGGATGGTGCCAATGGGGGTTCTGTCCGTGTCAATTCAAAGTAATATATACTAGATAAAGAGCTATATTTTGGTCTAATTATTGGATGATGGAAAAAAGCCACTTTATAATTACAATGTTTGTAACATACACACAAATAGTGTGTCGTCCACCAAGAAAATATCTAGTGTTTCTACATCTTATATAAGGTCTAATATCTTAGTCTATTCATAAAGGTAACTAAGGCCTCAAAGGTCGATCCTCACCTAAGTTCAATTATGAATTACTCTATAATTACAGTTACGGTATTGGGGTCAACATTTCAAAAGGATGAAATCATGGTTATCCAGATATAATATTTCAATAATAAGAAAATAGATTGGTCTAAATCAAAGTTTAGAAATCATATAGGGTTTAGAAATCATAGTTTGGAAATCATATGTATGTTTATATTTTAAATTTCTCAATATTTTTTAACCAAATCACTGAAAGAAAAGAAAATAAGTTTAGACACTATCCTTTTTAAATAAACGAGAAGTGGAAATCTCCCTATTGGAGATCCTACAAGGTATTTTCTTATTTGTGTATCCTTCCCTTTACTCTTCCTTCTACTTCCAACTTCTATGTCTTCTCCCCAAAGATAGTTTCTTTTCTCTTCTCCTTAGTCTCCTTTTTAATGGAGGTTTCTCTTCCACCAACCAAATAGTGGTAATATTATTTTAATATTTAAAAATACCATTTTCAAATAAAGCATTTCAACTCATGTGGAGAAAAATTTCTGAAAGTAGAAGAGGGTTCACAATAGAGATAAGGTAGGTGGCCTTGCTTTGTTTTGTGTCCCATATGGTCCACATACTACAAATTCATCCCTATTAAAAAAATAGAGGACAAAATCTCTCTTTTCTCTACACCAACCAGATTAGGTCATGTGATGAATAAAATAGTCATTAAACATTAAATAATACTAGTGCCTAATTTGGTCCAATAATAATTGGACATTTAATTGCATTCAAAATTAAATGCAATTAACCCAATCAATCATGATTAATTAAGTTTCGCAATAATTACTTTTCTTTCAAAACCCTTAAAAATCCCTTAATTGGAATTTTGTAGAATTCTTTAGGGTCTATAACCCCTTTTTTTTTGGGCATTAATTGATCCCCATAATCAATTAATATCCTTTTGACAAGGTTCAAGGGAGATGGGTCATGACAACTGCCCTCTTAGAGATAAGAGGGTGGTTTATAACCGCCCTCTTAGGGTAACCCAATTTTGTTTTAGTGCCCCAATGAGGGCGGTTATAAACTACCCTCTTGTTCTTAAGAGGGTGGTTTATAATCGCCCTCTTAGATGTAGTTTATATTTTTTTAATAAGTAGGATTAAACCCCCATGTAGTGACATCATTGTTTCTTTAAAGCTTCACGAATAGACAGTCTATTTGCCTTAGCTACTGTAACATCCACATTGTGCCTTAGATACTACAACCTCCATACTGCATGGACAACCTCCACATTGCACCTTAGCAACTTTAATCTCCACATCGCATGCACAACCTCCGCATTGTTCCTTAGCTACTACAACCTCCACATCACATGCATAACCTCCACATCACTTGAACCAAGCCTCATCTCATCTATCATACTAGAACTCCTAGAGTTTGATTCGTGTTGTTCATTTTTTAGCTAGGGTTTTCCCTAAAATTTCTTTGAAACTTCTACTAATTTACCTAAAATGGCAAGAGATGAGGGCTAAATTAGAATTTGAATGCACAAAATGGTACATGAAGATGAATTTAATATTGGAAGAGTTGAAGTTAGTTAGGTTTAGTGAATTTTACATTATTTTAGGTAATTTTGTGATTATGGTTTGGATTTTTTTAGTTTATTATGTTGTGTTTACACATGAGATTTATAAATTTTAAACCTTGATTTAAACCCTAGATTAAAATTTAAACCCTAATTTATGCCACTTGTCACTCGGGAATTTGAGGGAGTAGACTTTTCCTTTGAAGAAATTATTTTGATGGAAATTTTGATGTACCATACATAGAACCCAGTAGCCTCAGATGAGCCAAGGAGAACCCTAGTAAAATTTTGCTTCATTCTCACTTCTTTAAAATCCCAAGTGCAGATGTTTACATACCAAATTTATTGAAATTTTCTTAGTTTTGTATTTTTCCATTAAAATAATAATGTAATTACCTAGGAATTTTTACTTACATTGCCAAAGTGTTTGTTGTGAATTTATTTTATCTTATTTTTTAGATTTTTTGTTTATCTTTATAGCTTATAGTGGTGTACGATAGAATTTCATTCCACCTATTATGTTCCATTCTTGAATTAAGCATATGACATATTTTACGGTTGTTGTGGAAGCATTTGTGGAATTGGAGCTAATTTGATGAATGTAATGGCATGATAAAACTTGTGGTGCTCAGTAAATTTTTGTATTAAATACAATAGTTTCAAATTATAATTTAATACATTCAAAATGAACCCTAAGCAGGAGAGTCCAACACATCCCTATAATTAAAATCCTTAAGTGATGCCTTTATCTTGCACGATAATACATTAGAGGTAAAATTAGGATATGGCTCTTATGATATCAATAATTGAGTTCTCCAATAGCTATTTTGATTGCCCATATGGTAAGAAATATTAGATGCTTGTGCCATGGAGGATTCAAAAGGAAATATGAGCTACACTGGCTAGAGAAGTCCCTTTAAATAAGTTGCACACCTAAGAAATGACATCAGGCACCGAATTTGAGGCAATAGTGACACAACCTCATCATAAAGTCCTGAACATCTTTATTTGGAAAAAATATTTACAAGGCTTGATGTGGAAAATTGATGGCCAACTAATATTTGTATTGTATGTAGACTAGAGTGTGTACCAATAAGGATAAAAACTTCTAATTTGACAATATGTTAGCACCATGTTATGAAACCTGATACTTTATAATGTGTAGGATCTTAGGTTTATCAAGAGCATCCATGTTGACACCATGTACGTGCTCCAAGTGGACAAATTTTACTTGGAAATTTTGATAAGTCCCTCTTGATGAAATACAATCAGACTATATTTGCTCCAATTCTATAGGATGCTCTACTATATACATCAATCATAAAAACCTTATATTATCTTATGCAACTTCTTGCAAAGGTGAGATCTAATAGAACCTCCTCTAGGAATTCAATGTGTTTGACACAACTTCAAAAAGGTTCAATTATTTAAGATATTTTGCATGAAAAATTTAAATTCAAATTTTTGCATATGGTTGAATTTTTCTTATTTGGCTTAGTGCCCTCCTAACCAAAAGTGTGTATTCCCTTCTTAATGGAGAAGGGAACACCCTCATCTATTTAATACAAGTGGAATTGTGACTAGGAGAGTGACCTTTAAGACTTTATGTTGATAAAAAACTGGGTTTGAATCCTCATGATGCTTGTTCTCTAAAGCAAGTGCTCTATTTTAGCATTTGATTTAGAGGGAAAGCTTAAAGAATAAATATTCAATTTCTACCTCAATCCCTTTTGTGGAATGGCAGTATGCACTATGATTGGAAACAAAAGGGTGCAAGTTCAAATATTGTAATGATTTTATTTTATTGTAGGTTTATGAATGAAGGAATTTCAATAGGAGAACTGACAACTTTTTCACATAATGGTATGTTCTATAAATATGGATAATGGAATTCATCATTTATGGATTTTTGAAAACAAACAATAGAATATTTACTCTACACTTGCCCACAATCCAAGACTATGAAAATATAGTCATTTGATGGTAGAGCACACTGGTGTTGACAAAAGGTATTACATTTTAGCACCAACAAATCAATGTCATAAACTATTATATTAAAAATAGGTAGCTAGTTGCAATTGAGTCATGTACGGCTTAATGAAGGGTGTTGAAGGGTTCAATATTCACTCTATTGGTGGCTCAACACCCTAGTAACTAGAAGAGCCAATAAGAACCCAAATTCAAATCAGAGTGGTGTTAGAAATATTAAAGTATTGTGTTGTCATTGATGTCAAAAGATGTATAAGGTAAAATTATTTTATGTCCAAGGTTTTATGATAAAAAGAGCATGTTACAAGGTTGGCAAAAAGAAAGCAAGGAAAATAGAATACTCTCCAAAACAAAAGAAGGCAAATATGTTAAGGAGTATAATATTTAAATATTATATTTAAATATTTAAAGAGGATTTTAAAAGTATAATGGACCAAGGTTTAAAGGGCAAGAGGAGAAAATATTTAAATACAATGGACCAAGGTTTATAGGAAAAGATGAAACAATTTTAAAATACAAATGGACCAAGGTTTTAAAATAAATATTATAATATTATTTAAATATTATAATGCAAAATTTCAAAAAGGAGGATGGTGCCAAAATGCACATAGAGGAAATAAATTTGAATTGTTTCTAGTGTCAACATAGTCCAAGGCAAAGGAGGGCACATATATTTATAACCAAGGTCTTACCTTAGGAAATCACCACTTGAATTGTGCATCAATTCCCATTCATGGAGTGAGCTAGCGACTGGCTAAGGCAACGAATATCTCAAGGTGTAGTGTTTGAAATATATCCGTGGGAGAATTGGTTGACATCACACCTACTGGTAAAGTGTAGTTGATCATTGGTCGTGTGTTATAGCACTGGGTAGAGAGAGGTCTTGAGGTCGAGTTCCCTTGATGATGGTTTTTATGTAGAAGATTTTTCACTATTTTCGAGGCAGAGTTCAATTAAATCACATGGGTAACATTTTGTGTCACCAAGTCATGATAGTATGTCTAATCATTGAGTGATTTGGATACCGTTGTCTTGTGCATTAACAAAGTTTGAGTTGTGGTAGAATAAGAGGTATTTTACTTTTGTTGAGCGTAATGCATAAGGTTTAATTTATTTAATTTTTGTAAGGTGTAAAGGTGGTTGGGTAGAAAGTTTTTCTAAAGGTCTCTTATAGTGCTTTTGATAAATGTGTGTCCAAGATATATAAGGGTTGTGCAGGTATTTTTAGAATTGTTGAAATTTTAGAAGGGAGTCATAAGGTGTAATAAAATTGTTTTATTTATGTAATGATTGCATGCAATAAATTAAAATTAATATGTTTTGGGTATTGTATGAATATTGAAATATTGCATTATTAGAATGGAGAGAAAAGGGTGTACTTGTGGTCATTGTATATTATAATTCATGCACATAATAAGAAAAATGTTTAAGGGTTCTACAAGTTGAAATTTTCGCGAAGAAAAAAAGAAATAATAGAGTATTATTTTCAATTTTTACTATGCACATATTTTGAGAAAGATTTTCATGTGGATGACTTGAAAAGTGTTTTGCTATCTAACCCTTGAAGTGGCATAAGAAGATAAGTTGTTTTGAGATGAGTTTTTTTGGGGACATATTCATAAAAGCAAGTTAAGAGGTATGGTGATACTATTCCTTATTTAAGGTATTTAGTTGAGAAAATATTTCTGAATCATAAGGTGGAGAAATAACGATTATCTGTGTATTGTTGAAAACATATGTGCTAGGGTTTGTGAAAAAGTTATGCTTAATTATTGAATGAGATTGAAGTACATGTGCTAGGGTTGAGAACAAGTTTTGTGGATGATCTTTATTGATATTGGGATAAGCCTAAAAAGGTCAAAAACATATTTGTGAAGTAATTTGTGCATTGGATTTGAGTGACATTTTGAAAGAACATATTGTGACATTATATTGCATATCATTTTCTAAGTGTTATTGAACAAGAAAACTGGGTAGAATATGTCTGAATTACTTTTATCAAAGTAAGTGTTATGAGCAGTGTAAGAAAGTGTTATGATCAATATTGAGCATGTGTTATGATCAGTTTTGAGTATGTGTTAGAGTAGAGTTGAGTAGAGACAATAAGAAAATTAGAGCAAGATTGTGAGTATTTCTAAGTAGGGTGTGTGATTAGGTTTGAGGTAAACTTATGCAAGATTTATGAGGAAGTTTGAGGAATATTTGTGAGTAGGTGTAAGACAGATCATTATAGGTTTTTGAGTAGATTTGAGTAGAGAGGAGAGGTATATCCTATGTTAGAATAATAAATTATATCCTAAGTTGTTACTAGCATAATCTGTGTGGCTAATATTAGCTTAGTTAGGTATGATCCAATGGATCATATTGTAAGCACTTGCTATTTAAGCAAGATACTTTCAAGTGAATAATATTAAGTCTTAGTTATTCCAATATGGTATCAGCATAGGCCTTCTCTACCCTATGAGAATGAGGAGCTTTTCCTCATGGAGGGATTTCCCTCATGGAAATCCCCCCTCATTTTTTTCTCCTAATTATTTTTATCGAGGGAGTATGCTCTCCATATTTTGATGGATCACAAACCAGATGGTTAAAAATTGAGAAGTTTTTTTTAGTATTTAGAGTTTGCATATTTTTGATTCATGGTTTTTTGTCTTAGTTCAATTTGGAGGTGATGTGCTTAAGGTTTTATTTTTAGGCTATTTTTTGGCTTAGTTACTGTTGATTTTTGGATTTTTCAACCTCCTATAGTAGTTGCTATTTTTTTAGGTTTTTAAACCTCCTGTAGCAATTGTTTGAGCAGCCACTTATTTCATGCTTCATGCTCAAAATGCTATGCTCAAATATCAAATTGATCCAGGCAGTGATGTCATTTTTTTACTGAATTTGCATCCTTTGAACATGGAATTAAAAATTGGAGACTCCACACACAACGCCATCCATCGTCTAGATTGCTTCTACAATGCGATGTTGGAGTATTTTTTCCCCCTATGGAGATTAATAGTTTGGAGCCATCGATGAATATAAAAAATAAAAAAAAAACTTTGATACCCACAGATCTTAACAATCGACCTATTCGTGGAAATAATATGCAGAGGCCTATGGATATTTTTTTTGATAATATATGCATGCTTGTTCATGGAAATTAATTACAGAGATCATCGACTGGCTTAAGGCATTGTTTTGCCATGTTTTAAAATTTTGTGATGACGAAGGTCCTTGACACATTTTTTTGTCTATGAACTAGAGAAACAACTACCTTGTGACAGATTTGGGTGCCATGCTAAAAAAATTTCCATTGAGATGCATGGATTTTTGACCACCATCTAAGATTTCCTTGCTGCAAGCATATAATTATTTTTCAGTGGCTTGGATAGTTGTAGGCAGCAACAAAGACCATTTTTTAGTGTGGAGATCTAATGAAAACTATTAATTATTGGTGTGATAATGGATATGTGTGGCTGATGCTTGCTAGTTGATTTTCTTTGGAATTTAACCATTTTTTATTCTACCATGAATTTAATCAATTTCGCTCTGATCTCTACAAATAACTCTTTGTGTCTATATTATTATGAGTGTATCACGCATCGAGTGGGTGGGGCTACTTCGGAGAGTCCAACCTTGGGTGTGCAGGGACAAGATTATTTTGCCCATAAATTTTGTGCTCTCCACAATATTCAAAGTAGTGGCAACCAATATCTGGACTAGATACCAATCCAAGAAAAGCTTATGATAATTGGGCAAAAATCGATCTAGTGAAAAATCCAATTCCTTGCACGAGAAGTGGAGGGTTTTTGGGAATCTAGAGTAAGCAATGGTTTGAGAACAGTGAGTTTTCCAGTGGGATATCGATGCAACATTGTGATGAGTTATGTTCTAGACGAAAAAAAACTTGTTGGCTCCCTTCGTGCATACAACAGTGATGAGTTACTTTCTGGTCAAAAAAAAACTTTTTGTGATGAGACTTCGCAACAGTTTTTGAGACACAAATTTCTTTTGCAAATTTGATGAGAAAAGAGCTATTGAAAGCCATTCAATCACCTATAGAGATACTACAGTTCATGTTTATATTATTCTATGAGAGATGTCAATATACAAAGAGGAATTGTAGTTGCGTGTTATGCCAAGACAGATCTACAAAAAACACCCACATTGTAATCTCGTGTCATGATGGTCCCAATGATTAGTGTGGAGAGTAATAAGGTGGATGATATGTTTTTCGTAAACCACCAAAAAATAATGAGACATTCAGATTAAAGGTTCCAAAAATGCTGAGGATGTGGTTGTTTCCTCAAACATAAATTTCATTATCTTGTTGTTTAGTTCATCAATGGGGTCTCCCAAATAATTTGGGTACGCTACTCTATTTGTTAAGTTGGTTTCCTCTGTTGGTGAAGCGGTCAAAAATCTCAAAAGGACCCAATAGATAATACTTTATGGTCACCAAATATGATAATTAAGCAGAGTCAAAGCCTATGAATGTCATGTTATCATCTTCAAATTTCCATTGATTTCGACACTACGAAAAAATCAAACCAAAATTTATGGGAGATCCACAACGAGTTCATATTTATGGCTGACCATATGGCACAGTGGGGATATTATGAAAAACCATAGAATCATGGTCTACCCATGAAGGGAGCCGATTGAGATTACTTTAGCTTTAACCATCACTTCTACTACTAACACAATGATTTGGGTGTAATTTTATTCTATGGTATTCTCTTCGGTTCATAGATCATTTAAAGTATTTGTTCACCATCGACGGAAATGGGTTTCAATTTTTTGTCAAAACCTGCCTTTGCTTGCAGTGGTATCCCACGAGATTACAACGATGTCGTTTGGTGACAAGTTTTTTTCTCATGTTAAACAAATGTAAGGAGCTATGGTTCTTGGTGCTCAATGAAGGGGGCATCTAGATCAGTGATGGTAGTGTTGGCATGAGGAGCCTTGAGAAATACGTAGTACCGATGACCTCAGTAATTTTATAGCCATCGCCCAAGGATTGATGACATTGTGGGGTGCAATTATAGAATATGTGATAGTCTGGCATCTACGTATATCTGGATTGGCTCAGTGTGGGACTAACAATATATGACATTCGATTATTGTGCTCTTCAAGTCTAGTAAGCACAAATAAGAAATATTTTGAGGTTGGTCCACTAAAAGTACCATTGAATGAAGCGATAGTTTACGGGTCCCACATGCAAGTTTCCATCCAGTTTATGTAAAAACAATGCACTCCACCGAAAGCTCAAAGCCTGCCATTTACATGCATCCAATCTTGCCGGAGTTTAATTTTGATGCACAATATTTTTTAAAGAGCATGGGCCCAATCCTTTTTTTCATAATAAACTAAAATCAATTTGGTAGGCCTTTTATTTTCTATGTATAATAAGGCATTATTAAAAGTTTGTCCATTATTAATTTTTGAAAGTGGAGGGACCACTTTATTTATATTAATGGGGGGACTTCAATATAAATTAGTGGTGGCCCATTAAATATGAAATGGCCTTTTAAATTTCTCCTTGGGAATTGATAAGTCCTAGTGAAAATGGTTGAGAGTATGGCTATATTGGGTATTTATGAAAGCTATTTTATTTTACTACTAGAGATCGATGTCTAGAGAATTTTTTTTGAAGATTTTTTTGCCTAGAGGTATGCTTTATTTTTCTTTCAGATAAAGGCTTCAATGTCACCCGTATATAGGGGTATTTATAGTCATCGAAAATGTTTTTCTGAGGTGGAAAATATGGTGTAGTCAATTATAAGTTTTGAAACTATTTTCCACACTTTTTTGTGGATCAAATTTTTGTATCATGGAGTGCATTCTCGGTTGAACCCGACACTCCCAAACATTTTTTAGAGTGATCCTAGTATCTAGTCATATCCTCTATATCACCTAGTGGTTGCAGTGGCTGGTTACCCATGCATTCTAGTAGGATGAGGAGGTCACAATAAGGACACATTCAAAAAACTATGTTGTTTCTCTTTTATTTGTATATTCCCTTGAAGAAATATGTTTGTCCACAAGTTTTGGACCATGTTATCAGCACATCATTTTCATATAGGTGGAAACCACTACTTATGCTTGTGGAGTCAATTTTGACATCCCTTGCGATCCTTGTGGTTATTTCCACACTATCTTCACACTCTTATTTTTGTGAGACACTTTGGTTTCAAGGGGTTTTCTTTAGTGAAATTTTTTCATGGTTCACAACCTTGATCTGTATCACAAGCACTAGTCTAGGAGTATGATTTCATTCAGTTCAACAATGAGGCTTCTCTAATTTTTTGAGACATCTAATAGATTCTTTGTAGGCTTCTTGATGAAAGTGTTCTTGGGGGGGTTAAAGAAGACATCCTCCTCTCCATCCTCCTTGCACATATTTCTTCTTCTTATTATTATTCTTTCTATTATGGCAGGTGGTTTTCTCCCTTGTATTATTTTCATCACCTCTCCAACAAATATTTTTACGGATATATTGTACATGAGTACCTAATTAGAACTTGTTGCTGACACTCATTTTTGTGGATATGCCACTAGTTTGATTCTATTAATTTTCACTACATCCTAGTAACACTTAAGGGGGGTGTTAGTATAATAAATTATATTCTAAGTTGTTACTAGGATAATCTATGTGGTTGATATTAGCTCATTTATTTATGATCCAATGGATCATATTGTAAGAACTTGTTATTTAAGAAAGGTCCTTTCAAGTGAATAATATCAAGTCTTCATTTTTTCAACACCATATGGATAGATATCCACAAACTAGAGTAGAGAGGAAAGGTGTCTCTGTAGCACCCTAAAATTGGCGCAATAAAATTGGAATAATTACATTCACCTTAGTAAATAATTTTAAATTCAAATTTAACCTCCCAAACCGCCCGTTAACCGTCGAGAAACCCGTTTCCCCTTTTTTCGTGCCATTTTTAGAGGTTGTTTTGACCGTTGGACGATATCGTCGCCGATCAGACGATATCGCCCCAGATTTGACGATTTCGTCTGGACTAGAACGTCCAGACGATTTTGTCGCAAAACTGAATTTGCATAGTTGGAATCCATTCCAACGGGTCTCCAATCCGGGCAGAAGCGTGTCTGCGCCATTGGGACCCTCCCCCATTGGAGATCTCCCAAATTGGGATGATCTCCAACCTCCCAACAACTCCCCTATGCCTATTTAACCTCTAGGATTTTCCCTCCCCAACCCCTGGCTGAAATTATCTGCAAATTGAGTCCTCCTACGTTGAAACATCCTAATATTGTTTTTGTACTAGTCCCATAGCATTTTTGTTGTAGGTACATCATTGATTTTCAGCCGGAGCCAGCACCCATCGTCGCCGATGAACCTGTCAAGATCGGAGGCGATCCTGTCAAATGCGAGACGATTTCGTATGCGATGCGAGACGATCTCGACTGCAGTCCACATCGAGGCAATCAGTGCCTGGAGTTTGCTTTTCTCAACCTTTTCTTTGTCATTTTATGCTACAAATTAGATAATTTACTCAGTTTTTATGTTAGTTTGCATCTGGAGTTCACCCATTTAGCCTAGATTGCATATTAAGATCATGATTTGCCATTAAAGTACAGTAATTTGCTTTAATTTTTGTTCTTGAATGTTGTTCAATATTCATATTGCTATTTTATGTAATTTGCCTCTGTTAGCATAGTAGAATTTCTTGTATTTTGCATCTATTTGCTGTCTTGCAGGTCTCTGACGAATTCGTCTGACGAATTCGTCAGATCTCAGACGATTCTGTCAGTCTCAGACGATTCTGTCAGATTGCAGATGATTCCGTCGAATTTCAGGACGATCCAGACTGCTTCAAACGTCAGAATCTTCTTCAGACATCCGGATCAGGTATTTTTCATTGGCATCCTATAAATTCTCTGTTTTCTGCTTTCAAATCTGTTCTCTGTATTCATTGAACTTGCATTTTCATATAGATTAAGTTAGATTCATTCGGCCAAACCTAGGATGAATGCTTAAAGGTTAAAATGAACTCATCTAAACACATTCCAAAACCTAGGCATGGAAACTATCGCCAAATGTTTCCTGGTGAACCCACCATCCGTCGAAAAATCACCAAAATACACCTCCCTTGAGAGGCGGGACCTTCGCAAAGTCCTCTCGTCCGAGGTACCGCGTCATCCTTTTCCCATCCTCCTTCTAGGCGCGGATCCAATAGCCTGAAGGTAGGGATGCGAAAAATTTGGAGCGATACATTTTGGTGAACCCGACGTGAATGCATCATAACCTTTTGAAAACAAAAACAAAAACAAAACAAAAAGATAAAAATTAGAACAACTAAAACTTAGATGCATTTTAAAACATTTAAGGTTCAAAATCATGTTTAGATGGTAGCTCCTAAAAAGAGGTTAGCAGTTACTATAAACGTAGAAAATCAATTGGCAGCTATAGAAGTTAATTTTGTCCTTAGTATCCCTGAAACAAGTAGAAATCAATCCTTGTGGGACGAACTTGACAGGAGACTTAGTATCATCTCATCTAGGTCCACACAACTCAAACAGATTAAGAGGCTAGTCTTGGATAGAATCCTGGATCCTCACCAATTAGTTTTCTATCATGAACTTCAGAGAGCCTGCCATAGATGGTTAGCCTATAGGAGAGCTTTAGTATCCTCAGAATTATTCAGCTTCGAGGAATACCTCGAGATGACAGAATCGTAGTACACCCATTCCTAGGCCTTGTAGAAGCCCTAGAAGTTGTTCTTACGATATAGGAGAAGATGGAATAGAGTTCCTCGAGCTTTGTGGTATCATGAGTATTGCCATGAGATTTACTTCTATCAACCTGACGATCCGAAAGACAAGGTATCACCATAGCCCTTTTCATCAAATTCTTAAAAGAAAACTTTCAATTTGAAGAAGAACATTTCATGACCCCTGAACAACTCGAACCTATTAATGATATTCATAAGTTATTCATAGAAGACTAGCTCATTTACTTTCAGTCTTATTATTATTGCGTGCATTTATTGTTTCATTTGCTGTCTTTATTATATTGTTTCAAAGAAAAACTAAAAAAAAAAAAAAAAAACATAGTAAAAACTTAAACATTTCATTTACAATATTGCATTAGGTATATAATAAATATATACCTTTTAATTTGTTGCATATATATATATATATATATATATATATATATATATATATATTTGCTGAAATCAAAAACTTAGCACCATGCCTAAACTTAGGAATGGTAAAGAAACTTTAGGGGAAGGAGAAGATTGGTTACAAGATACAACTGAAAACCCAAATGTCCTTCTTGGAGATACAAATCCGGAAGGAGAAACTCTAGGTCAGTCAGACGAAGACTTAGGTGAAGATAAGGAACAAGAAGGAAGTGTTAAAGAGAATGAATCCTCATCCCCTAGAATAGCTCCAAATGGGGGCATCGCTTTTGACAACGCAGAACATTTTCAAAAATTTCTCAATCAAAATATTGACATCCTTAATGTGGCAGTCCGTATTGATAGAGGAGAAATTAGTGACGCTCAAGCAGCTATAGAACGGGCGTTTGATATACACACTAATCCTTTATCTTTCGTTGATCAAGAAAGTGATAAGGGTGGACCATCTAATACAGATTTGGTCACTATAGCTCAAAAGATGTCAAAACAACAGGTTACCCAACCTCCTAAGGAACCTGTTACTCAACCTAAAATCACTCCTGCACAAAAGAAAATTCCCTTCACTACTTTGTTCCGCCAAAATATTGAGCAAAATGCTTTAAATAAATAGAAATCTAAAACAAAGCCAAATACAAACTTTCAACAATCTGGAATACAACATAATCCAACTTCAAAATTCCTCCATAACATTTTTCCTACCAATATTTTACACAATAGTAACATGGCATCTAATCTGCATGTTCCTCCATCCTATGCCCATAAAACTCATGTCAATGCCCTACCGAATCAATATGGGGGGCAAACTAGTAATCTGGAAGCTATGGTGAAACAATTGGCTTCACGTATGGACCAGATAGATCCCTACCATCCCTCGTACAATTATCGAGAGATTTGTAGCCAACCATTGGATCCCATAGTGGTAGCTCAACCATACCCTAAACATTTTCCCATGCCCGTCCTGCCTATATATAAAGGAACCGAAGATCCCATAGAACATCTTCGCATGTTTAGGATAGCATGTCACGACATATCGCATGACGACTTGCTATTACTAAAAATGTTCCCCAAAAGTTTAGGTGGAATGGCATTAGAGTGGTACTATCAATTGCCCACTCACTCCTTAAGAAACTTTGAAGAAACAGCTGAATCATTTGTTCATCAATTTAGTGCCTACATCGAGAGGCATGTAACTATTAAAGACCTATACAATTTAAAACAAGATAAAGACGAGTGTTTTGCTGATTTCTTAGCGAGATGGAGACAATTGATAGGAAAACTGCACTTTGTGCTACCCTATAGGGAAATGTTAGACATTTTCATCAACAATTTACAAGAACAACTCTCTTATGAGCTATCAACGACTACTTTGACTACCTTCGATCAAGCTATAGATTTAGCTCGAAGAGTAGAAGATGCCCTCATTAGGAGAGGCCAACTTAGGAAGAAGGATGATGAGAAAACATCTAGAAATCAATATAAAAACAAACAGGTTGTCGGTGATGGAGTCACTGACAGCAGAAATGTTGCTAATGTCAATGCAACAAAGACAACAGAAAAATTCATATTGAAACCTCCTGACAAGCCTCCTCGAGAATTCACTAGATTAAACCAACCCTTATCAACTATTTTACCTCAACTGCTTGAAAGAGGTTTAATCCAATTACCAGCTATCCGGGAACCTGACCCAAGTATACCCGGATATAGAGCTGATTTGCATTGTGAGTTTCATAGAGGACCTGGACATTCTACCAACGCTTGTAAGAGATTGAAACATAAAATACAAGATTTGATTGACAATAATGAAATGGAAGTGCAAGCCTTCCAACCCAAACAAAACCCTCCTAATAATACTCAAAATACTGTTCCCCAAAATCAAAATCAGAATGCCAATCAAACTTTAGACATATTTCAACACCCTTTACCACGACATGGTAAAGAGGTAGCTAATCAAATTGAACATCATAATGTTCCCCCTCCTACCCGATATGTAGGAACCATTAGCGGACAATTACCTGTTCAGGATTCTCAAATATTTGACACAACCTTATCCCTGGTTACAACCAGGCCCTTACATAATTTTCAAACTTCTGATTCTAGTGATATAGAGTCAGATAGTGAAAGTGAAGTAGACACTATTCAATCGAATAGTTCTGAAAATGAATCAGATCCTATTCAACCTGTCACAGATGCTAATGTTCCAGAAGAACCATTTCCCAGAAGAGTCACTACTCGACCTTCTTCTAATGTAGTCCTTCCCTATGAACAAGCCATAAATTCTCAACCGAGACCGTTTCAACGTCGTCACTATAACATTGTAGGTACCATCGGAGTCGTCACCCGACAACAAGCTCAAAATTCCCAACAAGAACCAAACCAGAATGATGGATCAGCTCCATTCATTTTGAAAAATCCCAATAAAGGGAATCATGCTCCCATTGTTCAACCTAAACCCCCTTACAGCATTAATGAGCAATTGTCTAATACCACCGCCAGAATCTCCCTTTTAGATTTATTAAGATCCTCTCCCACACATAGGGATGAGTTGATGCTTACATTGAGCCAAATGATGGTACCTCAAAACATTCAACCTGAAGCTATGGCCAATACTATCATCACTCGAGAGATTGATTGTATTGACTTTCGGGATAGAGATATCCCACAACACAGTTTACACAAGGATAATCCCTTGTATATTACTGCTTTAATTGGGGATGTAGCTGTCAAACGAGTCTTGATTGATAATGGCTCATCTCTAAACATCTGCACCTTTGACTTCTACCAACGATTTGGTTTTAGAAGTGATGAAATGAAGAAAACTGATATGATTATCAAAGCTTTTAATGACGAAACACAAGAAACATGTGGAGTTATTACCCTCCCATTGCAAGTTGGTCCTAGAACCCTTGAGACAACTGTGTTTATTGTACATTGCCCAGCATCGTACAATATACTTTTGGGTCACCCTTGGATCAACGCCATGCGAGCGGTCCCATCAACTTTACACCAATGTGTTAAGTTTGAGTTTAAAAATCAGTTGGTCACTATTCATGGTGACCCTAGACCTTTTGATATGTGTGCTTTGGCAGAACCCGTTGGAGTGCAATTTTGCCCTGCTTTGTCATCCACACATTCTAGTTCTTCTTTTTCATCTAAAACTGTGAAACATAAACCCATAACTTCATCTAGTTCCCCTCCATTAACTTCATCTTCCCATATAGATCAACAACCTTCTAAACAAATTATTTTAGAATCTCAAAAAGATCTCAAATCTACAACTAATCCTTCAACTATTACCCCTATAAATTCAAAACCTTTAGACACATCTATCATACCTTCCACATCTCAAGACATAGGTAATAAGCCTTCTACATCTTATGCCCTTTCTGATGAACTTTTACCAGATTTATCTACAACCTTAATATCAGAAAAAATGAATGCTTTCATGCAAGATTCAAACCTTTTAAATAATTTGCCGCCATCTCCTCGTACTTTGGGCCTCCCACAACCTATGGGAAGTACCTACCAAGTCGGGAGTTGTGCCTTCATTTATAAAGGATATGACTGGGGAAGAATCCCTCGGAATATCAAAACTCATCATGAGGGATATGCTCGGTGTTATTTTACCAATGATTATATTAAAGCTAAACCCATGATGCTTAAAATGGGATATAAAGGGAAAGGCTTAGGACCTTTCCAAAATGGCATGAAAGAACCTTTCGAGGTAGAACCATGGCCTGCCCGTTGTGGTGTGGGCCTATTTCCTAGTAAGGGACAACCCTTTCCTTTTGAGGATGATGATCATCTCATATGCTATCAAGATTATTTGGATAGGCATGTTGATTTGCCTCTTAAAAATCAGTCATTTTCATGCAACATGCTATCCATAGCCTACCCTGAAATGATTGTTGACCCCGATGAAGAGTTGGAAGGAGATATCTTCCATGATGTCTCTATTGAAGAGATGTTGCACAATGGATTTTATTTTGATGGTTCTATACCAACCATAGCTCAGCTTGAGGCCACTGATCCTCAAGATGACTTATCTAAATTAACTTTACAAGAATTACAAGAGTTGGGCGTTTCACCCGCCCCACCTAATTTTGAAAGAGATCTACACATGGAGGTAGAAAATGTCATTAAAATTAATATTGGAACTGAGGACAATCCTCACATAATCAATATTGGAGCAGAACTAAGTCAAGACAAACAGGAACAATACATTGCATTCCTTAAAGAGTATGAAGATGTCTTTGCTTGGACATATGAAGATATGCCAGGTCTAGACCCTTCCGTAGTCATGCATCATCTAGTGGTCCATCCGGATGCTAAACCGGTTAAACAAAAACTTAGAAAAATGCATCCCAAAGTGGCTCTGCTAGTCAAAGGGGAGTTAGAAAAACTCCTGAATGTTATCTTCATACAAGCTATTGATTATGCTGAATGGATCTCAAATGTAGTTCCAGTCACCAAGAAAGAAGCTACCAAAGTTAGGGTTTGCATCGATTTTAGAGATATTAACGTTGCATGCCCTAAAGATGACTTTCCTCTTCCAAACATGGATCAAATCATTGACTTCACTGTCGGGAGTGGGATGATGTCCTTAATGGATGGATTCTCCGGCTATAATCAGATCAGGATAGCTCCTGAAGACCAGGCTAAAACAACCTTTATTACCCCCTGGGGTACCTTTTGCTGGAAAGTGATGCCATTTGGCTTAAAGAATGCCGGTGCAACTTATCAACGGGCTATGACCTACATTTTTCATGATATGATGCATGATATCCTACATGATTATGTAGATGATATTATAGCTCGCTCTCTTATTGAAGATCATCATTTAGATGATTTAAGAAAAGTTTTTAATCGATTACGAGAATATCTCATTCGATTAAATCCAGCAAAATGCATATTCGGAGTTAAATCCGACAAACTATTAGGGGTTTTAGTTTCTTTACGTGGTATCGAAATTGACCCTCTCAAGATTGCGGCTATCACTGATATGCCCGCACCCACTAATATATCTAAATTACAAAGTTTACAAGGTAAACTTCAAGCTATCCGTCGCTTCATTGATAAGTTGGCGGACAAAACTGGTCCCTTTCTTAAACTCCTTAAGAAGGACGTCCCCTTTAATTGGGACACAGAATGTAGAGAAGCTTTTGAACTTCTCAAACAATATCTCCTTAACCCACCGGTGCTTTCATCGCCTAAATCTGATCGCCCATTTCTTCTATATATTTCTGCTTTAGATTTTGCCTTAGGAGCTATGTTAGCTCAACTCGATGATGAAAAATGAGAACGTGCTAATTATTACATTAGCCGAACCTTCATCAGCTATGAAACCCGCTATACAGCGTTAGAGAAGTTATGTCTAGCAGTCGTGTTTGCTACGCAAAAATTATGACATTACATGCTTAGCCAAAAAACGTATGTCATTGCCAAATATGATCCCTTAAGATATCTCATGAGTCGACCTTATTTATCGGGTCGCACAGCCAAGTGGGTTCTTGCTCTAAGCGAGTTTGATCTCACCTTCATAGGACAGAAGTCTGTTAAGGGTCAAATCATAGCGGATCAATTAGCTGCTGCACCCTTAGAGTCTACTCATCCCCTCATTATCGAGTTTCCTGATGAATGCCTTCAATTAGAGGCAGACCTTGTTGAACAATGGTCCTTATACTTTGATGGAGCCCGATGCATGAGTGGGGTTGGTGCGGGTATTATTTTAATATCTCCGCAAAAACATCTTATTCCTCTGTCCTTCAAACTGACCTTTGCTTGCACCAACAATACTGCTGAGTATGAAGCTCTAATCCTTGGATTACGAGCTGCTTTAGCACTAAAAATTAAACACCTTTTAGTTTTTGGGGATTCCCAATTGGTTATAAACCAAATTAATGAAGTTTATCAAACCCGAGATGATAAACTTCGCCCATATAAGGCCTATGTTTTACAATTGATGTCTTTATTTGATCAAGTTACTTTGGAAGCCATTCCTCGAACTAGCAACCGTGCAGCTGATGCTATGGCCGCAGCTGCATCTCTCTTGCCCTTGGAGTTAGATGACGAATATGCCACTATCATTATTCATCGACTCCAGGAACCCGCTTCAAATAAGTCATGCTTAGAGCCTTTGGATGTGTTTCTAATCAATGAAACTACTCCTGAACCTTGGTATACAGACATATTTGATTTCCTCCAAAATGGGACTTTCCTCGCTAATTCTAATAGAAACCAGCATCGGTTATTACGTCGATGAGCAAGTCGATTTGTAATAATTGGCAATACTTTATATAGGAGATCTTTTGAAGGTATCCTATTAAGATGTTCTAAACTTAGAAGAGTCTAAATCAGCCTTGAGTGAAGCCCACGATGGATCTTGTGGAGGACACTTTAGTGGTAGTGTCATTGCTAAAAAGCTCCTTCGGATAGGATACTTTTGGCCTACCATGGAAACGGATGCACATGAGTATGTGCGCCATTGCGACAAGTGTCAAAAACATGCTGACCTTGTCCATGCACCTGCACAAGAGCTACAGGCTATTTCGTCTCCTTGGCCCTTTTCTAAATGGGGCTTGGATATTATTGGTAAAATCAATCCTGTGTCTTCTGATGGACACAAGTTCATCATAACCGCCACTGAGTATTTCACGAAGTGGGTTGAAGCTATGCCTTTAGCTTCTTGCACTGGTTCACAGGTCTCTAAATTCATTTTTAATCAAATCATTTGCAGGTTCGAAATTCCTGCGAATCTCATCTCTGACAATGGAACTCCTTTCAAAAATAAAGATGTTAAAAAATTATGCCAAAAGTACAAGATTCAACATCGCTGGTCCACTCCCTATTATCCTCAGGGTAATGGTCAAGCAGAAGCTTCTAACAAAACTCTAATCAAAATTCTCAAAATATTAGTCAATAAAACTGGCCGTGACTGGCACATCCAATTATATCCAGCCTTGTGGGCTTATCGAACTAGTGTTCGAACCCCCACGGGAACTTCACCATTTGTTTTGGTATATGGTGCTGAAGCAATTTTTCCATTTGAATTGGAAGTTCCTTCTTTGGCTCTGCTACTTCAAGATACCGAAGTAGGAGATGAATATCGTGCTGGCAGACTCAGTCAGCTGGAACTCCTAGATGAAAAATGCATCAATGCTTTGGAGCATCTCCGTGCATACCAAAACAAGCTTAAAAGATCATATGCTAAGAAAGTTCGTCATCGATCCTTTGAGATTGGTGACCTTGTTCTAAAAGAGAATCAAAAAAATACAAACGCAACTAAAGAACTTAAAGGTAAATTTGAGCCCAATTGGCTCGGACCATACATCATTATTGCAAAATTTGAATCAGGAGCATATAAATTATCTACCTTAGATGGTAAAGAACTTAAGGAACCCATGAATATTTTGCATCTCAAACGTTATTGTGCATAAATTTGATCATTTCATCCATGTATATATTTGTTCAAAAACTACTATCTTGTATTTCTTTCAATTTATTCAAAAAACATCAAAAACATTCATAAATCTCCAAAAATCTTCAAAACTATCTATTGCATTTATTTAAAGCACTTGTTAAGTTCTTTTTTCTCAAAAACAAAAATCAAAATAAAAATCTAAAAACAGCTATATGCTTGACTCTTTCGAAACCAAAACAATATACAGAAGAAAGAGAGAGTCAACATTCTCCAAACTTCTCAAAAATCATGTATATATATATATATTCTTACAATTATTGCAGTTATATGTTTCAAATTATTTTGGATAAATTAGCATTTATTTGGCATCCCTCACTTGCACACTCACAAAAATAAATATCTTGATTTTATCTGGCATGATTACTAATCTCTCTTATATCAAAGTTCACAAAATTCAATTAAATAAAGTTTGAGCATAGAGAATTGATCTTGTTATTTACTTAAACCAAGCATATCCTTTTCACAATAAAATGATTATATTTGTAATTTCCATGTTTTGCTACATAGTAGAAGTGATTTCTTGAGTGAAAAGTTTCCCCTGCTATCCTATCATGCACATGGTCTAGAATCTTTGAGAATTGGCAAAAGGACAAGCTCACCCCTACCCAGAATAAAAATCCCTTGCTCTACAGCCAATCCGAGCAAGTATCCCTAGAAAAGAAAAGAAAAAGAAAAGAAAAGTTCAAGAAAAAGAGAAAAAGAAAAAGATTATTTCAGCATTATCTCAAATATCAAGCAAAAGAAATACAAAAAAAAAATAAGCAAAGTTCAAAAGAAAGCAAGAAAGCAATAAAATCCCTTTTCCCTACCCTTTGAAAAGAAAAGAAGGGTTGATGAGCTTGAATCCCTGGAATTCTCAATTATTCAAAAACTGTGAGGTAAGCCCCATAACAAGTGGTTTGTGCCCAACCTGCTTGGCCTTGGGTAACTCCTAGCGTGGCGATATGTCTGTCACATTAGCGACCTTCTTTTGTACAGACCTATGTCTGCTTATGGATTAGCTAGCTCTTGATAATCCGACCTACATAGTAGTCTAATATGGTTATATGCATCTACATCATGGTTAATGAACACTTATTTGGTTTCTTCAAATCACTTGTATCATAGTATCTTGCTCAAAAATGGTAAATGAACAATGCAATTGCACACACATTTGTATTTGAGAGATTTTGTCTATCATTATGATAAATCAAGATCGGAAATGAATTCACATATGCACATGGGATTCCTTATAAATCTAACTTTTGTCTTCAAAATACTTTGAAATATTATTTTTGCAACTTGTTTGGAATTACAATTATTTTTCACAAAAACAACTATATAATAGAAAAATCACAAATTTCTTTCAAAGCATATCATATATATCGTGTCGACTTTCGCGACGATGGTATAGTTCCAAAACCAAAATTGGAATTGTATGCCTAGCGCAAGTCCTCATTTTCATATTTTTTGTTCATCAAAAATCAATCATGCAATAAAACCTTTTTTTGGATTTTCGTGATGATGGTATAAGTCTATACCTACATATTCTATGCCTAGCGCAAACCATTGTAACAATTTTCTTTCCCATTTATCACAAATCATAAAAACCATATGACTTCATTTTTACACAAATTATGTTTTTTCAAAAGCAAACACATTTTCATTATTTCATATCATTATGTCAACCTTTAAATTTTGCAATGATGGTATAATTCTTAGGGAATTATCCAAAAAATTTATCACACTTAGGAATTTATGCCTAGCAAAAATCATTTTTCATGCACAATATTTTTATGACAATCTGAAAACAAACCATTATCACCATCATTTTTCATCATTGCACCAAAGTCTTAAGACAGTCTCTTAAGCACTCTTTTACTTTTAACAATATTTCTATAAATGGGATTAGCTTGACGACCGAGTGAGCAGCGACTCCATGAAATGGTCTATAATAGCGACAATGTCCTTTGAAATTATTGTTAGAAGTCTCTTTTTTATTTTTATCACATTTTTTTTACAAACAACCACTTTGTTACATCAGATTATTTCATTTAAAATATTACAAGCATGACATTCCAATTATAATATATCTATCGACATAATCACATGAAATCACTCAATCAAACATCAAAGCATCATAAGCATCACATAAGACCAGTCATATGCTCAAAAATATCTCATCTATAAATATCAAAATTATATGTACATCATCAAAACTGGATTGGTATGCCACAATCTGTACCTTGGCATACTCAATCCTCTATCAAAAAAATATATATAATACAATGGCAGTATCCCGCTCTCTAGCCTTGAGAGACCTTCGAGCTCTCTGCCTCATCTCCTCCCCCCCTGCCCTGAGGTGGACGAGGTGGCCCCATCGTAGTATGTGTAGTCCTGGTCCTTGACCGAGATGTGGTCCTAGATGACCTGATCCTGATCGGATCTACGATGTTAGCTGGCAGGAGTAGTCTATCCTCTACCGACACCAGCTGATAGTACAGTGTCTGATAGAAAGTCAACTGGGCGATGGCCCGTGTCAACTCCCCAGAGCTTGCCCCTCCGCCCTGTGCCCTGAGGCATGTAATCTCATCCCGCAGTTGCGACACCTCAGCATGGTGTTGTGCAGCTGCATCCTGTAATGTCTACACCTGAGCCTGCAGACGATCCCTCTCTGCCCAAAGAGTAGCCATCTCGCTACTCTCTCCTATATCCACGCCCTTGCCCTTATCGGGCGATGGTGGCCTCTATGGAGATGGGGGCCTCTCCTCCCTCCTCTCCCATTGCCGTGACCTCTCCTATGCCTGTGGCCTCCTCTACTCTCTCCCGTCGTGACCCTGGGCTGCCTCTATCGCTTCCTGGTGCCACCTCCCTATCCGATGCACAACTATGTGGATCGGACCTTGTGCCCTCGTCATCCGAGGAGGGCGGATGCTTGCGTACCAGGCATCGTAGCCGTCGGCTACCCCTACGTCGTCCCCATCCACTGGATGGATGGGGGCATCGTCTGCATCCTGACTCCAAAACCGCTACATGTCAGGAGCCCCGCTAACTGTGGTGTTATCCTAGACAGTCTGGGAAAACTTGTAGTCCCTAAGGGATGGGATCCCCTGCTATAGACCAAATTGCCTCAAAACTTGGTCGTAGCGGTGGAGCTCCACCTCTCCCCTCTCCATCCTCAGCCAGCAGACTCGCCTGATGCGAGCCAGCTCCTGTCCATCCTCTACCCACCCTGGATGCTCCCTCCATGGCCTCCAAGTGATCTGGTCTGGGACCAAATCATCTAGTAGTCTTCGGGACACCGGTAGGTCGATCCGTCGCTGTGCCCCTCTCCGGAGCCACCAGTAGAAGACTCGGGGCCTCTCCCCGTCTACCCCTGTCAGAGGAAGCCCTATCGGCCTCCGCACCACAATGTGCTCCCAGCACCAAACCTATAGAAACAATGTCATAACCAGACATCGGTCGCCCTTGTACATGACCCCATATAGGATCCTGTACAATCAGCACAGTACAAAGCTGCCCCATGAGAACCTATAGCCGTGGTCCCGCATGTCACAGATCACATCTGCCAGCATCCACGGCACCCTACACCCGCTATGGTGGCACAATAGAAGTCCACCAACCACCCCAGCTAGAACTCGTGTGAGTGTAGATGCCCCAGGCATCTGGCACAGTGCCTCGATGTTCACTCCACCCTTTTCTAGGGCGAAGCTTGGATCACCGCACAACCGTCCCATAGCGCGGCCCTAATTGGCCACTGGAGTGATCATCCATCCTTGTATGGGGATTCTAAGAATCCTCCATACATCCTCCAGTGTGGGAGCCATCTCCCCTGTCAGTAACCAGAAACAGGAAGACCCCAGATACCATCTCTCTGCTAGGGCTGTCAGTAGCCCCATGTCTGTAGAAACTTATGGCATCTCTGCCACATGTAGTAAGCCGGCCTGTGCCAGCTGATCTCGCTCTACCTGTGTAAGAGCGGCTAAGTCGTCTCTCAGCCCGTCGTATTTCCACTCTCTACTTTTTAGTAATCCTCTCTGCAAGCATAAACAACAAAACAAAAAACATTAATCAATAAATTCAAGTAATCAATAATGCAAGTTAAAAATTCAACTTTGTGCAATTGATGATATCGCCCACTATTGGATGATATCATCCCAAATTTGAGCATAATCGTCTCCGATTTCGTAGTTCGAAATCGTCTCTAATTTGAAGAAATCGTCCCTCTTTCGACGATTTCGCCCTCGGGAAAAATTGCCGAAATTGAGACGATTTTGTCAAAATCGAGACGATTTCGTCCCGACGATGTCGATGGCCCAAAAACGGACGCGGTGTTCAAAATTCATCTAAAATTCATCTAGAAAGCATGTAAAATCAAATTCAATCAATCTAAGTTGAGTTTAGACCCTTACCTGTAGACCGCGTCAGACCTCTGCAGATCTGTGCGCTGTCTCGACCATTTTTGCTCCAGAGCTCTAAAACCAGAAAAATGAACAGTAACAATGAATTAGGGTTTTACCCTATTTTTCTTAATTTTATTCAACAATAATTTTTTGCTTTTCCGCGTTTTTACCTCAAACGTTCGATTTGGGTAAAAACACGGAGGGGGCACCATAGTAAGCTGTCGTACGATTCGACCAAGAATCGTCGCCTAAAAAATGGGAATAATTTTTGCTTTTTCGTAGATCGAGAAGAACTCATCTTTAACGCATTTTCTTTGAAAAATTTGCTAAAGAGGGGGCAAAATGTAGCACCCTAAAATTGGCGCAGTCAAATTGGAATAATTACATTTACCTTAGTAAATAATTTAAAATTCAAATTTAACCTCCCAAACCGCCCGTTAACCGTCGAGAAACCCGTTTCCCCTTTTTCCGCACCATTTTTAGAGGTTGTTTTGACCGTTGGACGATATCGTCGCCGATCAGACGATATCGCCCCAGATTGGGAGATTTCGTCTCGACTAGGACGTCCAGACGATTTTGTCGCAAAACTGAATTTGCAAACTTAGACTCTATTCCAACGGGTCTCCAATTTGGGCAGAAGCGTGTCTGCGCCGTTGGGACCCTCCCCCCATTGGAGATCTCCCAAATTGGGATGATCTCCAACCTCCCAACAACTCCCCTATGCCTATTTAACTTCTAGGATTTTCCCTCCCCAACCCCTGGCTGAAATTATTTACAAATTGAGTCATCCTACTTTGAAACATCCTAATCTTGTTTTTGTACTAGTCCCATAGCATTTTTGTTGTAGGTACATCACTGATTTTCAGTCGGAGCCAGCACCCATCGTCGTCGACAAACCTGTAAAGATCGGAGGCGATCCCGTCAAATTCGAGACGATTTCATACTGATGCGAGACGATCTCGACTGCAATCCACATCGAGGCAATCAGTGCCTAGAGTTTGCTTTTCTCAACCTTTTGTTTGTCATTTTATGCTGCAAATTAGATCAGTTACTTAGTTTTTATGTTAGTTTGCATCTGGAGTTCACCCATTTAGCCTAGATTGCATATTAAGATCATGTTTTGCCATTAAAGTACAACAATTTGCTTTAATTTCTGTTCTTGAATGTTGTTCAATATTCATGTTGTTATTGTATGCAATTTGCCTCTGTTAGCACAATAGAATTTCTTGCATTTTGCATCCGTTTGCTGTTTTGCAGGTCTCGAGCGAATTCGTCGACGAATTCGTCGGATCTCGGACGATTCTATCGAGTCTCGGACGATTCCGTCGGATTCCGGATGAATCTGTCGGATTTCGGACGATTCTGTCGGATTGTAAGACGATCCATACTGCTTCAAATTTTAGAATCTTCTTCAGAAATCCGGATTAGGTATTTTTCATTGGCATCCTATAAATTCTCTATTTTTTGCTTTCAAATCTGTTCTCTGTATTCATTGAACTTGCATTTTCATATAGATTAAGTTAGATTCATTCGGACAAACCTAGGATGAATGCTTAAAGGTTGAAACGAACTCATCTAAACACATTCCAAAAACCTAGGTGTGGAAACTGCCGCCAAATGTTTCCTGGTGAACCCACCATCCATCGAAAAATCATCAACATACACCTCCCTTGAGATGCGGGACCTTCGCAAAGTCCTCTCGTCCGAGGTACCGCATCATCCTTTTCCCATCCTCCTTCCAGGCACGGATCCTATAGCCTGAAGGTAGGGATGCAAAAAATTTGGAGCGATACAGTCTCCTATTGATAGATATCCACAAACCAGAGTTAAGGGGATAGAGTTATCCTATGGATAGAGATCCAAAAACTTGAGCATAGGGGATTGGTGTCTTCTTTGGATGGAGGTCCATAAACACTATAATAAGGATTTGGTTCTCAAGAGATTTGTTGAGAAAAATTATAAGAAATAGTTTCTTCATGGATGTAGCCCACATTGGGTGAAGTACATTAAATTTATGTCTCTCATTATGTGTGATGATATGTGTATTGATTTGCTACTACTATTGATCATATTGGTTGACACTACTTTGGAAAGATATTGCAATTGATAACATTAGATAATATTATTTTGGAAAGAAAAGCAAAATTTTATCTTATAATTTTCAGCCCCCCTCCTCTTAGTATAAACTTGTGTTCTTCAATTGGTATTAGAGCAGTTTCCTTCAAAAAGTCTAACAACTTGAAGGAAGATCTTACAAGAACACACAATGGTCACTAAAATTATAGAAGTTGCTCCTATGGTTGAAATAAAAAAAATATACTTAGAACTGGATGACATAAATAAGGAATTTACTGCTACTCTAGTTGGATTGGAAGTTCAAATTCAAAAGGATGAAAAAAAAAAGATAAGGTTTCTACAATATCTCAATGACTTAAAGGTTAATGTTGAAGAGGCAAGAAGAATTGAAGAAGTAATGATTGAGAAATTAAAGGTAAAATATTTGGAATGTGAAAATTTGGAAAATGAGATTGTCTACTTGAGAAAGGAAGTTGAAAAATCTAAAAGGAAGTCACAACAAGATATAAGGATAGAAAATGAGGGATCAAGATCAACAGGGACATCAAAGAAAGAAATCAATAAAGAACCCATGACCTATGTTGATATACTAAAAGGGAGTAAAAGTAGCAAGAAGGAAGATAGAAAGACAAAAGTCAATCACAAAAATAAACCATATAATCCAAGGAAATCAAATAGGTTTCAATACTTCTTCCATGGTTATTGTTTCTCATGTAATGAATATGGTCATAAAGTTGTACATTGCATGATTAGTATGAAAATTATGTTAGAAATTTTAATTCATTTACACCTCTCATGAATAACAACATCATATGTTTTAAATGCAATAATTTTGGGCCCAAGGCCAAATGGTGTAAAAAATTATTTCCTAAATAAAGCAAAAAGAAGGAGGATCAAAAGGATGCAACCTCAAAATTTTGGAAAAAGAAAGAAGAACAAGAAAAAGAAAAATCAATGTTGGTACAAACAACTCTTCATGTACAAGATGAGTGAAATCAGTGGTATGTTGATAGTTGTTTTTCGAGCCATATGATAGGTGACAAAATTAAATCTCTCTCTTAAATAAATCAATGGAGGATCAATAAAGTTTGGTGATAATGCTTCAGTTAAATTTTTTGAAAAAAAGACTTTGAGTTTAGATAATGGAAAATCAAAAATAGAAAATGTGTTGTATGTTAAGGGATTGAAGCACAATTTACTAAGTGTAAGTCAGCTTTGTGATCAAGGGCACACAATCACTTTTTATCCAAATGGATGTGAGATCAAAAAATCAAAGACAAGAAAGCTTATTGTAGATGCCAGTAGAACTACAAATAATATCTACATGTTAAGTGAGATTAAAGGATTTTTTTTTTGTCACAATAGAATGAGAGTTGGTTATGGCATAGAATAATGGGTCATATGAACTTTGATAATATAGTGAAAATAAGAAACAAACAGATATTCAAATATTTTCCCAAGATAAAAAGACCCCCAAGTACAATTTGTACACAATGTTAGCATGGCAAGCAAACAAGAAAAAGTTTCAAGTCAAAAGATTTTGCATATTCTAAAACATTGAAACTAGTTCACACTGATTTATGTGGTCCTATAAGGACACAAATATTACAAGATGAAAGTTACTTCATGTTGTTTATATATGATTTCTCCATAATGACTTGGGTAACATTCTTAAAAGAAAAGTCATAAGCTTTTGAAAATTTCAATACATTCAAGGTTTTAGTAGAAAATGAAACATGTAAAAAGATCGAGTGTCTAAGATAAAATAGAGGAGGAGAATTCAATTTAGCTAAATTTATAGAATTCTATGAACAACATAGAATCAAAATAGAGTACTCATCAGAAAGGACTCCACAACAAAATAGAGTAGTTGAAAGGAAAAAAAAACTATTGAGAATATGGCCAGAGCTATGCTAAATGAGTCTAAGATTTCAGATGGCTTTTGAAGAGAGGCAGTTCATACAACTATTTATATAATCAATAGAGATCAATTGAGAGTAAATTATCACAAAGTCCCATATGATATTTGGAATAGAAGACCATATTCTATGAAGGATTTTAGAGTTTTTGGAAGCAAATGCTACATTGGGCAAGAAGAGAAAAATTTGGGTAAGTTTTTTTTTTTTTTTTTTTGGTGGTGGCCACAAGGGGTAAACAGACTGTGACCACGAGGGAACCATTACATAACATATACGCAACATGTAAGGTGAGATATTTGAACCTGGGCCTCTCAGCAACTAGAGAGGTTTAACTACCCACTTGCTCTCCAACTCCTCTACATGGGCGGATGAAAATTTGGGTAAGTTTTATTCAAGGTGTGATGAGGGTGTTTTTTGGATATTCTACAAAGAGCAAAGCCTATAAATGATATAATAAAAGATCACATACAATTATGGAAAGTACAAATGTAAGATTTTATGAAGAAATAGAGCCAAGAGAACTAGATCAAGAGATTGTATATCAAGAAGAAAAAAGTTGCCAAGAAGAATTAGGTGAAGAATCAAAATACGATGAAACATAAAGAACACCACCTAAGATACCATCTAAGTATGTGCAAAAGAATCATCCAAGAGATATGATTATTGGGAATCCAAATGAAAGACAAACAAGGAGGAAGATAATAGGAACAAGTGAACATGCAAATATTTATTTTCTATATAAAATTGAGCCCAAGAATTTCAATAAGGTAAGAGAAGACAAATATGGGATCAAGGAAATGGATGAAGAGTTGGATCAAATAGAAAAGAGTGATACTTGGAAACTTATCCCATGACCAAAATACAAGAATGCAATTTGCACTAAATGGGTTTATAGAAATAAGTTAAATGAATATGGTTAGGTAGTTAGAAACAAAGCAAGATTGGTATGCAAAGGCTATGCATAGGTTGAAGGGATTGATTTTGATGAAAAATTTGATCTTGTTGTATGTATTGAGGCCATAAGAATGTTTTTTGCATTCTCAAGTTTCAAAAACTTCAAAGTATATCAAATGGATGTAAAATCAAAGTTTCTCAATGGTTTCTTAGAAGAAGAGGTCTACATTGGGCAACCTGAGGGTTTCAGCCTGATAGATAAGCCAAATTATGTATACAAATTAAAGAAGGCTCTTTATGGACTAAAGGAATCCCCTAGGGCTTGGTGTTCAAGGTTGGATAAGTATCTTCAATAATAGGGTTTTAGAAAAGGATTAGCTAACAAAAATTTATACATCAAATATGAGGGAAATGACTTTAATCCTGCTTGTCATAGTGGGGAACCCCTAAGTCGGGGTCGAGTTCGAGATGTAAACCCCTTAAATGATATAGAGCTAGGGGAGGTCACTATTAGCACTTAGGGAAAGTGGCTAGTAACGGGTAGTCAGAGTTTATCTGGACCCTTTGCTCGTCATGCTCCTCATAACTGGCATTACTGGAAGTGACTGAAGAACCATTTCTCAATGGGTAAAGCGGAGCTCTCGTGTCGGGAGAGGAGTGGAGAACCGCTCATTGAGGAATAGAAAGATGCTGGTGTTGCCTCTGAAAGCACTTCCAAGGAATAATGGGTGAATAAATTGAGTAATTCGCCTGCTCCCCCTTCTAATAATAGTAGGGAATTTCCAGCAAGCATTAAAGTTGGGCTTTCAAGCAACTCATCTCCATTCAAGCAACTCATCTCCAATGAATCATATTGATTGCGCATGCCCCAGGAGTGAGACCTTTTCAAACACTCACTAGGGGGCACTCAACTGGTTGTCGAGGGCTCTCAACCCATCGATCATTCGTCACAGCCTTCTCCTAACCTATTCTACTATCTGATGAAAGAGTTCTACCGAATCTATTTATAGGTGTCAACAAGGCAAGTCTATTGGATATAGAGAGGGTCGAGTGATCTAGAAATAACCCATGTTTATCATGCCTGGATCAAATCATTCCAGGGGTACTCTCAACAAGGTCAAAATTTATCCTGGCCTTTATCAGAAATGAAGAAGTGGATCACCCCTTTTCCTGTCTAAGGTGCTAATACGTATAGATATCGGAGAATAGCCCACACACACCTAACCCCGAGCGAGAGTTGGGTAGAGCTTATTAGAAAAATAAAGCTTGTTTTACCTATTGTCATTGATCGCTCAGGTGGTGAGTGACTCCAGGAATCGCTCGCTTGCTGCAACGATCATGGGAGTTTATCATGAAAGGAGCAATAGCAGGAATCACTCGCCTAGCACAACAATAAAGAGCTTCCTACCTTTGGGGTGATTTTATGTCATAGTTATTTCCCACGTGCGAGTAGGTGTCTATTTTTCCACCTTTTATCTTCTATCCCCAACTATAAATATTGGGAATCCTAGAATTTTTGGGAAGAGGTGAAAAGAACAGAATAGTGTGGGTGTTGAGGGGAGAATAGTAGCAGATACATATTGGCATAGCAGAGTAGCTATAAAGACTCCAGATCCGAACAACATATTCGAAGAGACTCATTATGTATTTATCCTACATTTTTATGAAGATGATTGTAAACCCCTCAGAGGAGGATGCATTGTAATTTCTGTTGTTGTTATTAAGATAGAAATTTCCATGTATATGGTGTTAAACCTACATATAGTCCCCTCTGCTTAAAACATATGTGCATTCCATATTTCTTTAAATCTGGTATTTGCTTTCACCTTCTTCAAATGCACATATGGTGATAACTATTTAATCCTAAGCCAAAATTTGTGTCTTAGTTTTTTTTATATAAAAGATTCATTTTCACTCTGGAGTGAAAGACATCGATCATTATATTTGTTAAGCAAATACAATCATCACTCAAAAAGCAAGTGACTTCGGTCGTTGCTATTATCGGTAAGTAACTCACATCATCGCTCAGTAAGTGAGCAACTTTAAGAGTCACCTTACTTAATCAATGATTTTTATCCTCACACAGTTTAAAACAATCTAACCCCCTTTTGTTTGTCTTTATTCATAATTCTCGATATCGTATTTTTTTGCTAGCGATCACCATATCTAATTCAAATGGTCTCCCATTATAAATTTGTCTCCCGCTATTGCTCCTTATATGAGCAAACCCCATCCTCACTAATTGGAGTGAGCGATTACTGGAATCACTTGTTATAGTCACTTGTTGTCGCTTATCCCTTAAGTGACGCCCAAGGTCACTCATTGATATGAGCGATTACAAGTGTCGCTTGGATCAAGAGCAACCTTGGGAATTTTAATTCCTTCAAACTGATATCAGAGCCATTTTTGCTATCCCATGGAGATTGAAGCATGGCTTCTGGAAATCACTCCTTGTAGTTGCAGATCCCGTAGTTCAATGACAAGGACTACCACTACTGGAGCATCTAGATGAAGATCCTTTTTGGGTCTTAGGATCTGTAGGACTTGGTTGAGAATGACTACCCAGAATAATTAGATGCAGTAGCACTGGTTGCAATCTTCCAAGCTAAAAAGGACATGTTGAAAGAAAACACAAAAAAGGACCAAAAGGCCCTATTTTACATCATGCAAGCGGTCGAGGAGACCATTTTTCCATGAATTGCAATAGCAACCAAGGCAAAGAAAGCCTTGAAAATCTTGACCAGTTTGTATCAGGGCACCAACAAGGTGAAGTTACTAAAGCTACAGATGCTAAGGAAGGAGTTTGAGAACCTGCAGATAAAGGAGTCAGAATCCATGGGCGATTTATTCTCCTGAATAATATATGTCATAAACCACATGCGATTGAATGGAGAGATCGTACAGAGCTAGAGAATCATGGAGAATATTCTCAAAAGCCTACCTTCTAAGTTTGACTCAGTTGTGATAGCAATAAAAGAATTAAGGGATCTGATAACCATCTCGATAGATGAGCTCATGGGTTCCTTGCAGATACATGAGCAGAGGCTGAGCCACTCATATCAGTCCTCTCTAGAGTAGACATTCAAGGCATAGGTCTCATTTCAAGATAGTGGCAAATAAGATTACCACCATGGATCCTCTAGTTATCAAGTAGGAAGAGGTAGAGGCAGGTGTGGGAAAGGAAACAAGCAATGAGGAAGGTCAAATCCTAATGAAGGGGAAACCAATTACAACTTCCATTAGCAAGGAGGAAGAGGCAGTGGCAAAAATCATCAAGGTGGATCTGGTCAGAAGAAGGACAAATAAAAGGTCCAATGTTACTACTATAAGAAGTTTGATCATTACATATCCAAGTGCAAAAAAAATATGGCCAAGGAGAACCAACAATAAGCCCACTACATAGATGAAGTTGGAAATGCGGGGTCTAGAGATACATGTGGGAACATGTTGTTGATGTGTAGGATTGAGAAGAAGAGCCAGAAGAACATCTGATATCTCGATAGTGGGTGCAACAAGCATATTATGGGGAATAAGGAGATTTTATCACAACTAGATGAAATAGTCTAGTCTGAGGTGAACATGGGAAACAACAGCAAGGTTCCTATTATGGGGAAATTGTAGTGTCCTGCCCCCAACTGAGTTTTGTGTATTTTGCTTAAAAGGGTTTACTGTATTCAGCTCTGATACCACTGTAATGTGCCAACTAAGGAAAAACCCTAACTATGCAATTTATATCAAATAAAATTTTGAATCATGCAGATATCAATCAGATCTACAAATACCCAAAAAATACTGAATCATGCAGATATCAATCAGGTCTACAAATACCCAGAAAAGTTCACCACAAAACTCTAAGATTTCTCACAAACATACCACAATATTTTTATTATTTTTCCTGGAATCACAATTACATAGATCATACCCAAAACATTAATATAAAATCCTGGATGCTGAACAAACAACACAACCTCTGCTAAATTATTGAATGAAAACAACTCACAAATGCCCAACCACAAAACTGCTAAACTCTGCTGCAAAAATCTGAAACTATAATGCCACACCAAATCTGAAATACCACACCAAGAAGGGTTCCCAAAACCCCAAATCTGATCTCCCCAAATCTGATATGAATGCTGCCCAAGAAATCCTCAATAAATGATGCGAGAATGTCTCAATAAACCCAATTGTAAACCCTGGCTGGATTTACCTCAAAGAAACTCTAGGGTTTTCGTCCTAGGTTTCTAGCCAAGAGGGTTTTCGTCCTCAAAGCTATCCCTTGCAGGGTTTCGTCCGCAAGAGAGAATTCTCTCGTAGGGTTTCGTCCACAAGAGAAAAGTGTATTAGCTGCAAAGCCAAATACAACAATGTAGAAGAGATAAAATGATCCAAGCTCCCTCAAATGAGCCCCCTACTCCTCTTTATATAGACATTCTTTTAATTCTTTATTGAGGTTGCACTTTTTGATTTCACTTAATAATACCTTAGAAAATAATAATAAAATGATATTTATTCTCCTAATGGGGCATACACCCTCATTTCCCCCTTTTTATTATTTAATTGCCAAATTTCACCAAAAATACTCTTAACACACCAAAACACATCAAGACTCCACTCCACAACTATGTATAATAAAAATATGAAAAATGGGGACATTACAATACCACCCCTCCCAAAATTGCTTGTCCTCAAGCAATTCCAACACCATCTTCTCATCATCAAGCTGAAACCAATGGTGATTCCAGGATCCCAAATAAATGTTAAAGGAGTAGGTCCATCATGCTGATGCTGCGCCACTGTCTTCTTCTTGGCAGCATCAACATGTAGAGACACAATTCTCCAAGTATCCATCAAGGCCACTCCAAGGTCCATACATGCTGATTTCTGAAGTACTATCTTTGCCATATATGCTTCATCTTTCATGTTTTGCAAATAAGTGTATATGAAGTCTACCAATTCATGTTCCTCAATTTCCCTTTTCGAAACAAACTCAGTTCTGATTTCTGAATGAAAAGCAGTCTTTGACATCATGAAAAACATTCCTGCACACTTTCTATCATGAACAATTTCATTCCCCCTCTCAATCAAAACTGAAATTTGGTGTGATGTAGCAGCCCTTCTAATCAAGTAAAACACAGCAAATATGAGAAAATCAGACCTGATATGAAGCGCAGCCCCTGATGTCTCATCAATTAGCCTATACAAAGTGAAAACTGTTTCCAATTCTGTCTCACAAAGTGTTGTAGGTGCAGTCATAGTTTGAATGCAAAATGAATCCCAATGAATTACCAGCGATGCCAACTTTTTATTCCCAAAAACAGTTCCAATGGCTGCCCAAAAATCAGTTCTGAGAATTAGCAAGATATCATCTCCAAATGCTAATGTCCTGCTCTCAAAAATACTCCATAATGCAGCCCAATTTCTTCCACATGACGTGATTATGCCATACCAATTACCAGCTCCATCCATCATCAATCTTTCATTCCCATAACTTATCAATGTAACCAACTCATGAATGCCAAAACTCTTCAAACAGCTGTCATAAAAATCAGAATGAATGTCATACCTTATGTAAGTAGTATCATGGCTGATCCATGTCTTCAAGTGGTGCAAAAGTGACCCCAAGAGAAGAACGTTTTCCCCCAAACACCCCAATACTGAAGATGTGTTCCCAAGATTATCCAAGAATGAAATGGTATCTTCCTCCTCCTTATCAAAACAATCTAAGCAAGGCTGATCAGAATGTAATGTCCCATGGCTGATCAAAATTGCAGTCCTTCTTATAGAAATGGCAGCCATCAATGTGTTATCAACAGAATAAATTATGGTTGCTTTCAGGACGCCATTAGCAACCTTCCAAGGCTCCCGGGATGCAACGTCTATCTTCCCAATGTTTGCAGTCCCTATTTTCCATCCTATGAATGTTTCTAAGGCCCACCATGTGATAATACCAATGCCAAACTTGCCATTTACCTCAAATGCCCTTACCAATGCTGCCCAAAATAGCTCCTCAAGAAACACAGCTCTAATTTTTGAAGAAAAGACAGTCCTAAACAACATGCAAAACACCTTCTTATACATCATGTAAAGTGCCAATTCAAACCTCATGAAGATCTCAATTAGCTTGGGAGGAATTGTCCCAAACAATGTGTCACATGTAGCCCCAAAACTCATTGTCAACGCAGCTGCATCAGTCATCATTATTGCAGTCCTATTTGTCATGGAGTTTGCAGTCTTCTTAATAAAAAACTTGGCCAAAGCTTCCCTCAAAAGTGCTGTCCAATGAGTCAAAAACACAGCCCCATCGGTCATAAAAAATGCAGTCCAGTATGTTGTCAACATTTCAGTCTTAACTCTCTCAACAGATGTTGCCTCCAAAGACAAATATGCAGTCTCACAAATCAACCAACATGTAGTCCCATACATCTCCAACTCTGTCCCAGAATTCATCACAAAAATAGTCCTAAAAGACAGAGAAGATGCAACCTCAAAAATCAGTGAACAATCAGTCCAAGTTGCCCTTAGAAAAACAGCCTCATTAGTTATGAAAGATGCAGACCAAGGCGTCTCAAACAGAGTGGTAAGATTAGACACAGAAGTCACAAACACAGCCTCTTTTATCAAGAAGTGTATGTCCTCATAGAACATGAAATGTGCAGCCTCAATCTCCATCAGTGATGTAGTCATTTTGAACAAAAACTCAGTCCATTCTATCATCAAAGATGCATCCTCATTCATTACCAAAAATGCAGTCTTAGGTCTCAACAAGAATGCAACCATAGGTGCCATCAATGTCTCTTTTTCCACAATGCTAATGCTGCCCATAAATGGAGAACTACTGTTATATTGCCAACAAAAATCAGAACTGATAACATACCTTCTTGCAACTTCCTTAAGGCTGCTTTGTGCCTCCCCATGGCTCAAGAGTGGCTCCAAGGGGGGATGTTTCCCAAGCTCACCCAAAGACTCTCAAAAATAGGACGAACTTCTTGGAAATTCAAAACTGAGTTTTTGGAACTCTGAAATGAAATGTGGATGGTATTGAAGTCAATAGGGCGTTCATTCCCCATGGGTACTTCCTCACATCTAGGTGCCAATATACCCGGATCCCAAGGTGTGAATCTGCTGTCCCAAATATTCACAATATCCCCATGTATGCTATGAGATCTACATACCCTTCCAAAGAACAAATGAAACTCCTCTATTGTTGTTAAGACGACTGTAACAATAGGGAAATGAGCAAATTCATTCATTACAACCCTCATATAATTGTTACCTCTATCTTTGGCCAATTTGGTGATGTAATCCATGGGCATGTTTCCTTGTTTTAAGGCTGAAATAGTTACTCCTTCAAAATTTACCTCCTCTTCTTCTTGATCATAATCAGCCCTATGAAATAACAGTTTGGATTTGTCTTTAATGCAAGGATCAGCCATCTCAATGTCATTTCCTTTGTATGATTTTGCTAAATAAGATTTTGGAACAGCTCCTTGAGTTCAAGATGAGATTTATCACCAATAGTGCTTCATAACTAATGAGTGTTCCCATAAAGCCTTCGTAGATTCTGAAATACTTGGCATGTTCCAAGTGTCATAGGATAATGAGTTTTTGATTTTTTGTAAGTGTTGTTTTCTTGAGAAGCTATCTTTAGCTTCCTTGGCTCTCTTGCCACTCATCACATATTTTTGTTCCTCTTACATTTCTTGTTTTTTGGAAGAATGATTAATTTTTTCTTCTCATGCTTCATATGATGTTTATATTATGTTGATTTGGAAATTCCAAATCAACATACCCCTTAATCACCGTTCTTGGAAGACTTGTGTTTTTTTGCTTGGACATGAGAAACAACTCATCAATCTGATTTAACATCCTCCAAATCAGCATATCCCATGATCTCAATAATCTCATGATGACCATCATACACTTCTCCATAAGTAGACACTCCATCATGCTCCAATGAACTTGCTCAAAAAGTGCAAGGCTCATCATACCTTATGTCCAAGGTCTCATGGACCCCATCGAGTGCTCTAGAGAATAGATTCCACAACTGCTATCCTATCATTCCCATCATTATTAAATTCATATTGGGTCTGCTATGCTTGCATGAGGGAAGTCTGTTTCTAGCTGCTAAGTTCTCAACCTCATTGGTGTCCATAACTTTACTTGGATGCAATAAGTCATTCTCCTTGTCAATTTCACATGTGGGGCCAAGTGTCCAAGATTCTTGACATGTGAAACACGTGCTCATGTCTATTTGTTGTATCCATATTTGATAGAGGTCCTGCGACCTGTAAACCACTAGAAACCATTTCTTTTTCTGCCAACTGCCTTCTAAAGTTTTCTGGAACAAGTTCTTCTATCATCTCGACCTTCTTGGACCCAACAACGTTTCTTTGGATAGGAATTGAGGTGGGAGACATTGGTTCATATTTTCTCTCCTTCTTATGCAACTTCTGTTGATGATGATTACCTCTCCGATTAGGTTGTTGCCTCATCCTCATGTCCACCCAATCATGAAGAGACATCATTTCTTTGAATTTCCCACTAGCATTGGTCCATTCCTGAACAAACTGATCCTGTAACTCTGAGATGGTGGGCTCAACCTTAGCCTTAGAGGAAACCGTAGGTGCTGACTTAGGTGACATAGCAGTTGTCAACTGCTTGAGAGTTTGCTGCAACTCTCTCTGACCTTGCCAAAACTCATGCTGAAACCTATCCCAATCACTGTGTGGCTCCATCTTCACATTGAACTAACCAACTCTCAACTACAACTATTATGAGGAAACACACTAGATAAAGAACCCAGACAGGCTGGCAAAATCTTTGGCTCTGATACCACTGTAATGTGCCAACTAAGGAAAAACCCTAACTATGCAATTTATATCAAATAAAATTCTGAATCATGCAGATATCAATCAGATCTACAAATACCTAGAAAATACTGAATCATGCATATATCAATCAGGTCTACAAATACCCAAAAAAGTTCACCACAAAACTCTAAGATTTCTCACAAACATACCACAATATTTTTATTATTTTTCCTGGAATCACAATTACATAGATCATACCCAAAACATTAATATAAAATCCTGGATGCTGAACAAACAACACAACCTCTACTAAATTATTGAATGAAAACAACTCACAAATGCCCAACCACAAAACTGCTAAAATCTGCTACAAAAATCTGAAACTATAATGCCACACCAAATCTGAAATACCACACCAAGAAGGGTTCCCAAAACCCCAAATCTGATCTCCCCAAATCTGATATGAATGCTGCCGAAGAAATCCTCAATAAATGATGCGAGAATGTCTCAATAAACCCAATTGTAAACCCTGGCTGGATTTACCTCAAAGAAACTCTAGGGTTTTCGTCCTAGGTTTCTAGCCAAGAGGGTTTTCGTCCTCAAAGCTATCCCTTGCAGGGTTTCATCCGCAAGAGAGAATTCTCTCGTAGGGTTTCGTCCACAAGAGAAAAGTGTATTAGCTGCAAAGCCAAATACAACAATGTAGAAGAGATAAAATGATCCAAGCTCCCTCAAATGAGCCCCCTACTCCTCTTTATATAGACATTCTTTTAATTCTTTATTGAGGTTGCACTTTTTGATTTCACTTAATAATACCTTAGAAAATAATAATAAAATGATATTTATTCTCCTAATGGGGCATACACCCTCATTTCCCCCTTTTTATTATTTAATTGCCAAATTTCACCAAAAATACTCTTAACACACCAAAACACATCAAGACTCCACTCCACAACTATGTATAATAAAAATATGAAAAATGGGGACATTACGAAAACACAAAATCCTCATCTACACTAGGCGTGGTGAAAGAAAGAAGATCTATGATGTATACTATGTGCCTAGTCTAAAGCACAACCCGCTGAGTGTTGGAAAACTCATACAAAAGGGGTACACTATTCAGTTTAAAGAGGGAGTCTACACCATAAGAGACAAAGAGTATGGACAAATTGCAATGGTTTCCATGAAAAAAAATAAAATTTTTCTATTACATATTCAAAATGAATCCTTGATGAATTTGAGTGTAGTTATGAAGGATGCTACTTGGCTATGGCATCTCAGGTTCGGTCACCTGAGTTTCAGTGGCCTAAACGTGATGCACAAGAAGCATATGGTGAAGGTTTTACCCATTATTGAGCAACCGAATTAGGTCTGTGAGGGTTGCTTAGTCAACAAACAACATATGGATTCATTCCCTTTCGGGCAGTCTTGGAGGGCTTCACAGCCATTGGAGCTGATGCACTCAGATATTTGGGGTTCGATGTAGACCAACACCTTTACCGAAAAAAAATATTTCTTGACGTTCATTGATGACTTCAACATGAAAACATGGGTTTATCCCATCAAGCTGAAGTCATTTTCCATATTCAAGGAGTTCAAGGCTCTAGTTGAGAAATAGAGTGGCTACTAGGTGAAAACCCTTAGGATATATGGTGGAGGTGAATACATCTCCAACGAATTCAAAAATTTTTGCAAGACAAATGGAATTTGAAAGAAACTTACTGCAAGCTACACACCATAACAAAACAGTGTAGTTGAGAGGAAGAATAGAACCATTATGGAGGTGACACGAAGTATACTGAAGGTGAAGGGTTTGCCACATGAGTTCTGGACAGAAGTTGTGTCATGTGTAGTTTAACTGTTGAACAAATATCCCACCAAAAGTGTGAAGGACAAGATTCCTAAGAATTCCTGAAGCAACCAGAAGCTAAGTGTGGTTCACTTGCGTGTGTTCGGGTGCATTGCATATGCACATGTTCCTGAAGAGAAGAGATATAAGTTGTATGATAGAGAAGAGAAGTGTATCTTCACAAGATACAGTGAGTAGGCGAAGGCATATTGTTTTTATAGTCCTGTGACGAAGAAGCTCGTCATCAGCCGAGACATGAAGTTCCTTGAGGATGAAGCCTAGAACTAGAAATCAAAGACTGGCTAGATGGAGCCAACAATTTTTGAGTCTATTGAATTGGAGGAGAACAGTGTACAACCATCTAGAGCCTCAAGTAGTAGCAATGGTGGTGCCAGTAGCATCAAAGCCTCACCATATTTGTCACCTCCACTTGCAAGTAGGATTCAAAATTTGAAGACACCCATGAAGATGAGGAGCTTGCATTTTTTATTGAGTGTGATCGAGTTTCATTTGAAGATGCAAGTCAGAATCAAAAGTGGTTGAAGGTGATGGATGAGGAGATATATGCCATTGAGAAGAACGATACATGGTAGCTAACAGATCTTCCAACAGGGAAGAAGACCATTGGTGTCAAGTGGGTGTATAAAATAAATTTCAATGCCCAAGGAGAGGTTGACAGACATAAGTCCAAATTGGTGGTGAAGGGCTACAAGAAGTTAGGCATCAACTATCATGAAGTGTATGCACCTGTAGCCTGACTTGACACAGTTAGGATGATTCTGGCATTGATAGCTCAAAAGGGTTGGAAGGTGTAACAGATGGATGTCAAGTCTGCCTTCCTCAATGGTGTTTTGAAGGAGGAAGTCTACATAGACCAGCCACCAAGTTATGAGATTGAAGGACAAGAGGGCAAGGTCCTAAAGTTGAAGAAGGCCCTGTATGGGTTGAAGCAAGCACCCCAGGCATGGTACATCTAGATTGGCAGTTATTTTTAGGATAATGAGTTCATCAAATTCCCATATGAGCACACCCTATAACTGAAGATAAATGAAGCATGGGAGATAATAATCATTTTCCCGTATATGGATGATCTGATTTATACTAGTAACAGTGCTATAATTTTTTACTAATTTTGAACCACCATGAAGAAGGATTTTGAGATGACTGATTTAGGGCTGATGAAGTACTTTCTTGGCATTGAAGTTGACCAATCGACAGATGGCATCTTCATTTATCAGGGCAAATATACGAAGGATATCCTAAAGCAGTTCAATATGGAGGACAACAAACCTGCGATAACACCTGTTACTATAGGTTTGAAGCTGAGCAAGTTGGACTTTGGCAAAAATATTGATCCAAATTTGTTCAAGAGGTTAGTGGGAATGCTGATGTATCTCACTGCAACTCAGCCATATTTGATGTTCGGAGTGAGCTTGATCAACCAATTTATGGAGACTCTTAAGGACACGCATTGGAAAGTAGGCAAGTGGATCTTACACTATGTCAATGGGATACAGAACCATGGTATCTTCTATGCCATACAAGACCATGTGTAACTGGTGGGCTACATAGATAGTGACTAGGCTGGAAGAACTAATGATTGAAAGAGCACTTCTGGGTATGCATTCCATCTCAGATTGGGAGCAGTATCATGGTCATCCAAGAAGTAACCAATCGTTGCATTGTCTACTATTGAAGCCAAATATGTCGCTGCCATGTTAGCTGAATGCCAGGTAGTAACGATGCAGAGTGTTTTGGGTAAACTAAATCATCCATCAAAAGACACGACAACCATATTTGTGACAATAATTTTGCCATAGCATTGTTGAAGGATCTAGTGTTTCATGGGAAAATGAAGCACATCGACATCCGGTATCACTTCATCAAAGAGCTGGTGAAGTTGGGCGAAGTCCAACTACTATTTTGCAGATCCAAGGAGTAGGTAGCTGACCATTTTACAAAGCCTTTGAAGGAGGAGGACTTCAGCAGATTACGTGAGCAGTTGGGCATCAAAGTCCTTGTGAAATTAGGTTTAAAGGAGGGTGTTAGCAAAAAAAACTTGATTTCACCTATTATCGTCGGTCACTCAGGTGACGAGCGACTCTAGGTATCGCTTATCTACTGCAGTGATCCTAGGAGTCACTCATGAAAGGAGCGACAATGAGAATTGCTCGCCTAGCACAGTGATAAAGAGTTTCCTACCTTTGGAGTGATTTGACATCGTAGTTATTTCTCGTGTGCAAGTAGGTGTTTGGTTTCCTGCCTTTTATCTTATATCCCCAACTATAAATATTGGGAATCCTAGAATTTTTGGGAAGAGGTGAAAAGAACAAAAGAGTGTGGGTGTTGAGGGGAGAACAACAACAGACGCATATTAGCATAGCAGAGTAGCTGAGAAGACTTCAGATCTGAATAGCAGATTCAGAGAGACTCATTGTGTATTTATCCTGCATCTTGATGCAGATGATTGTAAACCCCTTAGAGGAGGATGCATTGTAATTTTTGTTGTTGTTATTAAGATAGAAATTTCCATGTATATGGTGTTAAACCTATGTATGGTCCCCTCTACTTAAAACATCTGTGCATTCCATATTTCTCTAAATCCAGTATTCGCTTTCACCTTATCCAAATGCACATATGGTGATAACTATTTAAACCTAAGCCAAAATTTGTGTCAGTTTTTTTTATATAAAATATTTGTTTTCACTCTGGAGTGAAAGACAATGATCATTGTCTTTGTTAAGCAAATCTGGTCTTCGCTCAACAAGCAAGCGACTCCAGTCGTCACTCTTGCCTATGAGTGACTCCCATCATCACTTAGCAAGTGAGTGACTTTAAGATTCGCCTTACTTAATCAACGATTTTCATCCTTGCATAGTTTAAAACAATCTAACCCCCTTTTGTTTGTCTTTATTCGTAATTTTTGATATCATGATTTTTTGCTAGCGATCGTCATCTCCAATTCAAATAGTCCCCCATTACAAATGTTTTCCCATTGTCCCTCATTATATGAGCGACTCCCATCCTCGCTAATTGGAGTGATCGATTATGAGCATCACTTATTTTTTTAAGCGATCTTAGTCTTGTTATAGTCGCCCGTTGTCGCTCATCCCTTGAGCGATGCCCGCAGTTGCTCATTGGCATGAGCGATTCCAAGCATTGCTTGGATTAAGAGCGACCTTGGGAAATTTAATTCCTTCAGAACTTATCTAAGAGAGGGTAGGTGCATAATAAAAAATAGAAGATTTGTTCTTGATTACTCTATGGAGATGGGTCGAACTAGATGCTATACGTATTCACGACTCGAAATCGGGACAAGAGTGATGATTGAACTGGAAGAGGTTTTCAACCATTATCTATTTAGATATGGAACGATTGTCCACATATCAACTCGAATGCTCCTTCTAGAGTAGGCGGTCTGGAATCATTATTTTATTATAATGTGCTTTGACTCTCTTACCTCCAATTTAACCCTAAAAGGGACCTCTGACTCTCACAACTATACTCACATTGCCCAGTGGGTATAATCTCAAAAACCTCATCCCCGACTATGGTGAGAGGCATTGCTACGAGGAGCATCTGGGATATTCGACTAGCTATATGGGCTAAAGGCGGGAAACACGGAATTGACCACTGGATCACCGAGGACATCTAGGAGAAGCAAATCCTCCTGCCTCCCATCCTGGATAACAACAACAACCAGCTCCTCTGGGATGCTGGGATAGGAAACTGGAATTGTCTGAGATAGAAAGCTTCTCCAGCCTAGATCATCAAAGAAGGTCTAGCTCTAGCTGCTCCGCCATCGAACCTTTCTAGAAAGGCTCAACCTTATTCACCTCTCTAATGAATAAGCTCTCTATCATTCATATCAAAAAATTCCCTCTCCTAAGAAGTAGGCCACTTTGAACCGGTACCTGATCATGTGATGGTTATGCACTTCATGAAAGCACCTCAGAAGAAGTGTAGTTGACCGAAACCATCTAAAGAATCAACTTTTAAAATAGAGAGGATTCCATTCCATAATGCGCTTCATAGTGACTATGCGGATTAGAGAGAAGATATAGTGAACTTGAGAACGACTTCCTTATAATCGTTCAAAGTCCAGTTCCATCAAATCACGTGAAAAACTCTTAATGAAAGCCAATTGAATGTTGGCCTTATATAGGAGAGGGGGGTGCTGTGATTAGGAAATCATGTGTCCACCCCTCCTCATTGAATATTAGTTTTAGTTGGAGCTCTTTAAAAAAGTATCCTCTCTATTTATGATTCAATGAGTGCCCTCAAATACCTATATAGATATGCAATTTCAGTCGGGTGATAGAGAAGGGTTGGGGAGGGTGCCATATTTATCAACCGACATACGCTAGGAGGGGACATAGTTGAATCGTGGTACACATACATCCATCCATTTGTTCTTACAATGACTAGAAAATGGAGAAGAAGCATCAAATTTATATCCCTATGCCCTACCTATTTGGCGGGTCTTCGGGTGGGGATGTTGATATTTTAAAATAGAGAGGGGAGATGAGGGACACACCTTATATAAGGTAGGGCATTCCATTCATCCAGTTGGGTTTTCTGACTTAAGATAAGAGAACGAAAGATCAACCAGCTTGGGAATGGGATGGGTCCTAATTCTTAGAGTTGTTTAACCCTTTCAAAGAGCTCTTTTTTCAAATAAAGAGAGATGCAATTGAAATTATCGGTCGAGTGTGGTCTCCAGCGAGGAAAAAATAATGTATAATTATATAGACTTGGAATTGAAAATCTAGACCTCTCACCACCCTGCCTTTTTTTTATCATTGAAAAATCTTTTTTCGGGTGTGGGACGAATCAGGAATGTCATGTATCCATCAATTCGAGGAGAGGGGGAGAATGTGAATGATACTAGAATGGAGAGGAAATATTTGAAAGCCTTAGAACAGGCAAACTTATTTGATAAGTTTTCACAACCTTTATATCTTACGAGGGCCTTCAAGAAATAAAACATGGAGTGATCGGCGATTATATATAAAACCCCAGCTATCCAGACAGCCAAAGCAAGGTCAGGTTGCTGCCCCTTTCTATCCTATTAGCTGAAGGCGAGGTGGTGCTCTGAGTCATTAGAGACATTAGGCTTGAAATATTTTAGTGAGAGCCATCTTCCATCGAAGGAGGATCCCTAATGGGGGGCTAATAGGGGGGGCTAATACGAGACCTCGTCTTAAGGGTTGGGATCAATGCCTTTCAAAAGATACCATTCGATCGGATTTGAGTGGATATCGATCTCTCGGTGGAGTGCATGGAACCATGGAGAGGGGCATATAACTGGAGAAAGGTGGGTACTCCAATGACAAACATCTTTCGTAGAAACTACGTATATGAGTAGAAAGAAAATATCCTTCAGGCTAGTGTTTTCATGTATAGGCAGTGGAATTCTATCTCAAACTTATATCTATAACCAGGGTTGGGGTCGAGTCGATACCAAAACTAAGGATCTACACCAATACCAAATGTGCGGGTGGGAGAAGAGTCAGACTGGACCCCCTGCACGTCGTTTCTAAGGCAATGCGGTTCACTCAACTGGACAAAGATCTCCCTTCCCTACTATTATTATTTAAGGTTTACCCTCGAAATTGCACCTAATAATAATAATAACTCACAGGTCATGTCCGAAGCGAGCTCTATTTCCCCCCAAGCCCACTTGTCCCGATATATCCAAAAGGTAAGAGATAGGTTCTCTACCCGAATCCTCAGGTCCTCCCCGCCCTCTTTCTATTACCAAACATAATCCTACTCTATGAGGTATCTAATACGGATGCATTTAGATTATTGAATGACACTCCTTGACTCAGGTAATCCTTTTACTTTCTAGAAACGGTTAGAGCTGGAAAATATTATAATCTATTTATAGCTCTTTACTCTTAAAAAAAAAACTATTTATAGCCCAGCTGGCAGAATGGCGAAGTAATGGGTATGTTCGTTTATTGACCTCCCGCCAAACACAGGTTAGCATAAATCTTCTTCCCCTTTAGTAGATTGATGACGAACATGAACATGAAGATACAACAAGTATCACGTAGTTGCACGAGCAAATGATTTAATTATTTAAATGTTTATAATATTTAAACCTTAAATTTAATTATATATAATATAAAAATAATTATTTATAGTAATATAATCTTAAACAAGATAAGGTGTTGGAAATATTAAACCAACTTTCACGCCATCCGCAAAGGCATCGCTGCGAAGCAGTTCAAACCTGCCCTCTGAGGATGCTTCGCCGTGAAGCAGTAAACTTATGCCCCCTGAAAATGCTTCACCGCGAAGCAACATAAACCCGATAGTTCGCATTTTAAATTGGCGAAGCAAAATTCAGGCATGAAAAACGGAGCATTAATTTCAAGCGCGCGATGATTGGTTGACAACCTTCTTCAGCATTTATTTCTTGTCAGCCGGTTGGTGAACTACTCTTGCCTCTTGTCCGTTTTCTTCGTCTATAAATACAGGACCATTCGTCATTTTGAGATAGAGTAGCAGGGGGGATAGCGAGCGCAAAGCAGCTAGGGTTTTGAGCGCAGAGCAGCAAAAGAGTGAAAGCGACAGTCGCAAACAACCGGAGAGTGGAGCAGAAATCTCCAATAAAAATCTCTATGTTTACCCTGCAAATTTTAACTTGCAAAATTTTGTAACCGCTTCAGAAAGAAGCTTTGTAATCCGGTTATATTTAAATATATATAATATTTGTCCTACAAATTTGGGTCCCTGTGTGTTTGTTCTCTGCCTCGAAGTATTGTGTTTCTGAAGACAAACTTCAAGTAGGTTTTGGCCCAAAGTGGTAAAATACTCTTCAGGAAATATGTTTATTTGTTTGTTGTGCCGAAGAAGCATTTCGACACTTTATTTTCCCGAAGTGAGATTCTGGAGCCACTTCGCCCGAAGCTGCAAAATTGCCGTGAACTGGTGCTTCGCAACTTTCTTGGACGAAGCAGCCACTTCTGAAATATCCTTTGGAAGCAGCCGCTTAGCTTGAAAAATCCCCGAAATACTTTTACTACACCATTTTATCCTCCGTCCTTGTGTTTGCAAATTTCCGAAGTAGTTTCACTTTGGAAAAAGCACTTGCGAAGCAGCCGCTTCGCTGATTAAATTCCCGAAGCAGTTTTTAGTGCCCTGAAATTTGCGAAGTTCCATTTTATGGTTGAAGCTTCGCTGTTGGGCCCAGCGAAGCTCCCTCCTCGCAGCTAAAATCTGCGAAGCTCCTCCATCTCTCAACAAGCTGCGAAGCGTCTTTTCTAAGTTACGCGATTTAATTTCTTTCCGTGTCTCTTGTGGGTTGGTTCCCACAAAATTGCATAAGGGGAGTAGTGTCTCCTATGGGTTGATGCCCATGAAATTGCATAAGGGGATTGGTTTCTCTTGTGGGTTGGTGCCCATAAAATTATATAAGGGGATTGGTATCTCCTGTGGGTTGGTGTCCACAAAAATGCATAAGGGGATTGGTGTCTCCTATGGATTGGTGCCCAAGAAATTGTATAAGAGGATTGGTGTCTCTTATGGGTTGGTGCCCAAGAACTTGCATAAGGGTATTGGTGTCTCCTATGGGTTGGTGCCCACAAAATTGTATTAGGGGATTGGTGTCTCTTGTGGGTTGGTGCTCATGAAATTTATTGAAGAAATAAAAGCAATCTATTTTCATGGTTTTTTGTAGAAAGGTTGTTTCCATGTAAAAATATTGTCTCTTATGTGTATGGAAATTGTGCATTGATTTATTATTGCATTCACATTATTGCAGTTATTGGTTTGAAAGGAAAGTTTTATCTTATAATTTTCCCCCCCTCTCAGTATAAGTGTGTGTTTCTTAAGACATTTATTTATATCATGTTAACTCATAGTGTGATACTCTGGTAGATATTTGATGAATCTAATTAGATAGATTGTGTCTAAATTATTGTGAAAAAACATAATTTCATGTTATCTCTATGGAAACATTCTATAATTCTATTGTGGTATTACTCTATTATCATTGAATATGCAATAATAAATGCTTAGATGCTTTCATTTCATGATGATATTTATGTATTGATGATGTTTACAATACTTTTTGTTGATGCAACATGGATATTTTATTGCTTCAAGGATATGGTACTGCTGATATTTTGTGTACTTGTATGTCCAAATATTCTTGTGGATGGAATATGACACTTTCCATAAGGAATGAGGCATTGGAAATAAGGAAAATTATGATGGATTTAATTGTTTTGTAAAATACTAATGCTAGTTTTATTATTTTTCTCCATTTACTAAGCTAGAAACTAATGAGAAACATAGAGGACTGTGTTTAATTCGAGGGGGTAGGTATGTCACATACCACCCATTAGGACTTTCTAAAAGATATTAATTGATCTAAGGGATCAATTAATACTCAAATTTTAATATTAACCTAACCTTACTAATGCTACCTAGAATTAATAAGAGGGTCTAATTGATAAATCTAGAGGATGGTAAACCCTAATTACCCTATAAAATTCTTAATTAAAACTAATTATACTCTATCAGGTTAGTTTGGAGAGTTTTGGAATGCAATTGGAGGATTTTGTAAGGTTTTGGAGAAATTAAATAAGGCTTTTGTGAAAGATTAATTTGTGAATTTATCTTTTACAAAAATTAATTCAGTTTAATTAACCAAATTTAATACAATTAGGTTTTCAAAAAAATTATCCAATTTTAATTGGACCTAAAAGAGCAATGTCATTATTTAATAATAATATATTTTATTTGCGGATGAACTATTCTTCCTTCCATATGACTTCATAATAATTCTAAGGTTGGCCTTGTAAGTTGCCCTAGGAAAGGGGAGGCTCAAAATGAACAAAGTACTCCCACTTTATCCCTTGGAATATCCTTTTATTAAAATATTGATTCCACTATTTTGGGTTGAATTCAAAAAGGTACCTTTTTAATAATCTAATAATAATCCCACCTTCTTGCTCATGAAGGAAAAAAAAAGGGAGATGAAAAAAATTATAAAAGAAGAGCTTTAGCTTCTAAAGGAAGCTAAGCAAGAGGGGAAGGGAAAGCTATCTTTGATGAAAGGAAGGCCTAAGAGGAGGATGGAGTCTAACACAAGTTTTTGGGGAAAGTATCAAGAAGGAGGAATATTTGAAGATTCGATCCACTAGAATGCAAGGTTGGATATTTCCTTTATTTTTGATATGCTTTCAAAAGGACTGTTAAGATTTAATATGGATTGGAAATTCATTACATGTTGGTAGAAGATGTTGATTAAAAACCAGGTCTGGGAATTCATTTTTTTTGTTATACTATATTAATTTCCTTTGATAGAAAATTATGTTGACCATATTACCTGATGTTTGATTACTCTGTTATACATATATATTTTTTCTTGAAAATGCTTATTTTGTATGTTGTTTGACTTAAGATCTTGCTTGAATGGCATATAATGTGATCTCTTCTCTTCATAATCTATCTCTTTAATTTATGCTCAACCTTATGTTAATTAAAGAGCATTGAAGATATTTTATATTAAAAATATAATCATAATAAAATTATCTCCCATGAAGATGCATAGTAGAGATAGATTTCATAGAATCCCTTGTCATTATTTAAGAGGTACTTTAGAGATCTTGCCCAATGTTTTAATATCACTAGATTGTGTATTTGATTAACATGTCTTACATTTATGGCTTGATCCCCTATCCGGTCTATGAGTATCACTTCTCAATCTCTCAATATGACCACCATCATTGAATTTTGTTCTTGGAGATAAAATTGTGCCTCTCTTTAGTTGAATCATTGATTCATTACCCCTATATTTTAAAGTATTTCAAAGACATCATTCATTGCCCTATTCGTAGAACACTATAATGAAAATATCATGAAATTTACTATACTCTCTATTACATGTCACCCTCGATCTTTACTTGGCATTCACACCCTGATATGATTTATGATGTCTTTATTTGTCGAAAACCTTTTAGAGTATGGGATATTTGATGCACATAGGGAAATATTTTATGAATCTAACCCGAGCACCTTGATTCAAACATGGTTACCTCTATTACAGATGCTATATGACATATTCCTCCATTAAATACTTAGGTGCACCAAGATATTAATATGATTACTTTACCATACCTATTATTGAGGTTCATAGTAGGGTTTTTAGTTATCGCTTGTGTGAATTTAGGGTTCTATGGAATTGACCCTTGAGTAGTCGATGCACTGTATAGTGCTCGATGCCACTCAGGTAGAAGGCTTCACAGAAGCTTTCCATGAGCATTATCCCACATGGGATATGCTCGAGACATCAAAGGGTTTAAAGTGAGCTAAGCTCGCATTACTCTTCGAACATAAAGTGGTGGTCAGGAACCATCGACTTGGTGGTCATACCATACCAGTTGGTGACACATAAAATATGCTTAGATAATGTTATATGCATCCATGTGATTTCCACACAGTCACTTTTTGTTCCTGTTATGTAGCTATCGTGTGTCTGTGATGATTTGTTGTATTGCATGGTTGATTAATCCACCTTTTCTTCTTTCTTTGTGAGATGAATTATCCCATATTTCTCTTATAGGAGAAATGGTAAATATTATAAAGGAAGTCACTTCCCTTATGGAGTGACAAGTTTCTCAAAATACTTTTGTGCGATATCGCTTGATTATGTTGATAAGTGCCTATTGATTACATTGGAAAGCCTACTGTATTGATGACCGTATTGATCATGCTTGTAGCACTGCGTATGTTGGTTCACTGACCTCCTTTGATCCTCCTTGTAATAGTGAGATCCACTAGTTGTATGCCATGTGACTGTTTATTTGGTTTGGTTGAAGTCGGTTGAGTTCCTGATTGCCTTGGACAAAAATAAATTAAATCCCTTTTGATGATCGTTTAAGTAATTAAATCAATATGATTGTTGATTATTCAATGGTTAAAAATTGAAATACCCTATGATTGATTAAAAATACCATTGAATAGGTACAATGACCATTTAACCTTTATATGCTAAAAAATAAAGTTACATAGCCATTTATGGTTGTTTGGTTAATTAAGAATTAAACCTTCCATTTGGATTTTATAGAGGGGATACCTTTTTGAATTTAATTTATTGAAGGGGATTTAAAGCCAAGCATTTTAATAGTCAAGGGATTTGTAACTCAACTACATGAATGCATATGGGGAAATAACTATAGTATTTAAACTCAATTCCTTTTCTGGTCTTTTAATATGATGGAGATCTATAGATGATGCTAAATGGTGTGAAAGTTGGTAGAACTCTGATAGTAAACCTAGTTGCAAATATGTAGTAAAATGATAAATATTTGTAGATAGACCCTTTTTATAATATCTTGTTAAGATATTGAGTAAAATAGGTTTACATATAATGGTAATTAGAAACACTCTTTTAGTAAGAGTGTAGTTAAGGAAAGAATGAGTGTGAGACTCATTCTTTGGGGAAATTATGGGGTTAACTCACTGTAGGCCCAAAATGGCCACATACTTAGTAAAATTTTGCAAAATTTTACCTAAGGGATAAAGTCTTCATTCCACACACCTTGCAGTGCACTTTGGAGCGGATCCACAATAGAAGGTATGAGCCCGCTCAACACTTAGTAATTTTTCATGCTTGAAGTGATTTCGGGAGACTTGTTTCTATTTTTGGATTGGTGACATTATTGAATCCATAAAAGTTTTAAGAAAGCAATGACGTCAATGATTAGAAAGTGCATATTGACATCTTTGCAAATGGCTAAGTGTTGGGATGAGCGATTTTGGGAGTCTTCTTTTGATTTCGGCTCTAGATTAGCGCCACCCTGGAATCCACAAAAGTCTTCAAGAAAAGATGATGTCAGCAGCAAAGAAGTGCGGATTGGTGATTGATTCAATATTTTGCATTCTTCACGAACAACTAAGGGTTGAAACACCCGATTTCGGAAGACATATAGAGTATTTGCACCTGGATTGGTGATGAGGTGGATTTTTGTTAATGAAGTATGTATGGATTCATGACTAAAGGTAATTTCTACCAACTTCTTTTCGGATTAGCGACAAGGAATGTTTTTAATAAGAAAATGAGCGAAATGGAGAAAGGGTCACTTTGCATCATGATGGGTCCGGATTGAAGATCATACACCAATATACTTGCTCAGCCCGAAATGGAATCCACAAAAGTTTCAAGGAAGGTATGACATCACCAATATTTTTGTGCGGATTGGTGAATGTTTGGCAAGTTATAAAGAAACATGAATGATAAGGAGCGGATTCAATTCCTTTTAACTTTAGAGTCATTTGGAAGCCGGATTGGCACTCTGCTATTTTTGAAGATAGAAGGATGATGTCATCAATGTTTTGAAGTGGAATGGCACTTTTTCTCCTTGCCATTATAATAAGATTTCATCAGATTTAATCATAATCGTATAATGAGGGAGATCAACGATGAAGAAGGCATCAAGGAATCTGAGGTATTTAAGGGATGTTTCTTCACCAGGTTTGAAACAACCAATAAGAGGAAGCTGAAGTGTCGAGGGTTTCAAGAAAATAGAACTAGAGACGGTTGCAGATCTATGATGGTAGATAGCTTCCAAGAAAAATTGATGGTAAAGCATGATTTCTAATGACCTGAACTCCAATTTTGCTGAGTAACTAGCAAGTTATAGAGGCCTCGAGCTGCCATGGTGGACCAGTTTCAGTGAATTTCTTGGAGGATGAACCAATGAGAAAATGCTAGCTAGATCCTTCTGCTGTACTGTCAAAATGAAATCTTTGTAATGTTCCTTGTAATTTTAATTTCTACAAAACTATAAATAGAGGTCGAACCCTCAATTTTAAAGGGTTGGCTCTAGTGTGTTTGCCTGTGCTACTATAAATATTCCCAAAAGCTAATGGAAGGAGCATTACATTGATCTTCACCTCAAATTCATGTTCTCATACTTGATATCAGAGGTTCAAATTCTTTAGTTGTATTTCTGTAAATGCTTGGATGGTTAGTTTGTGCCTAGTTAATGGATTACTAGTTGTTAAAGTAATTGAAATCTGCTTCTGAGATTGTTCTATATTGTTAGGGAGTGTATTTCTATAAAATCTAGGTACTGGTGAATTCTATTATTTGGATTATCATTATCTAGATATTGAAATCTCTGTCTACAATATTTCTCTATTGTGCTTTAATGAATGAAGAATTATGTGATTTGAGATAATGTTGATCTGAGTACTATATATTTGGGTTGGTTTTTTGGAGATTTCTATTGTGGTGCAATGTTGTTAGCCTATTTGTCCACTATTATTCACATTTATCTAACCCTAACCTTTTCTTACCCTAACCTTTAAACCCTAAGTGAGCATAATTGTGTCAATATCCTGTTAAAGTTGACAAGGAACCAACCTACTCTGGAGGTTGGATCGAAAAATTTGTTTTGGTCCATCCAATGTTGAGCGTTGAGCTATAGCTATCGGGTGCAAGCTTGGATAGAAGATAGGAAGATAGAAAACCATAGTATCGAGTGAAAACTTGGTGAAATTTAGTTCCCAACAGTTTTTGGCACATTCGATGGGACCAGTTTACAAGGAACATGAAACCCATCAAATGAGTATTGTTATCTCAACCCAAAGGAATCAAGATTTGGTGAATTATCTTGACCTTATAAGCGGAGAAAAGAAAGTTCACCTGGTGACTCCCTGGTCATTAGACCCAGAAAAAGGATTATCCCTATAGACTAGCATCCTTTCATGTATACCAGGTCTTTCAAAAGGAATAACCCTAATTCCTACTTTTACTATGAGTTACCTTACAAAGGGACTGCTATTTCTAGAAGTTTAGATTAATATTTCCTCGAGGAGGAAGAGCTTCTGGAAAAAAATCTAATAGTCCCCCAAATAAGACTTGTAGCAGGAAGTATGGCACAAAATGTGGCTCCCAATCAGCCATTATAGAAGTACCCTAGCTGGAACACAATCGATCCCCTTAGATTAGCCCAAATGGATGTCATTCCCCAGGTTGTATCTAAGGCTATTCCCACTTATGATGGATCTAGGAAAATATCTTATGAGCACTTTCAGGATATCTTGAATCTAGAAGCAATCCACAACATAAAAGAAGAAAATATTATTGTTAGAATTCTAGCCCTATCCTTCAAAGGAAATATATTGCATTGGTTTAGAACTCTGGAAGATAATTCTATCACTTCATGGCAAGCATTGGCTGAGCTATTCATAGAGGAATTTAAAGAATATTTTGATCCTTTTTCTCTGCTTAATTAGTTTACATCCATGCTGAAAACCCAACAAGAAACTGTCTTAGACTTTAATTTGAGATTTAGCAGAATATAGAAAAGAATTCCCCCCACTTCCAGACTAGCTACATGTTTGGCTTATATATATTATATCCGAGCTCTTGGATCTGAGTTAGGGTTGCAGACACAACAATCAGGAGTAAAAACCTTCCCCCAGGTTTATAATGCAGTTGTTCATGCTGAAAATATCCTAATTAATGTAGGAAGGCTTCCCCCCAAAATTGTGTTACCTTATAACTCAAAAACCACTAGTAGCCAAATTCAATCTCACATAGACCCCCTTTATTTGTCATCTCCATCTCCATAAATGAATGCCATCCCTCAACCAAAGCCTATATCCTCTGCACCCCATTTTCCTCCTCTCCCTTATCAACCATCTCAGGAGTTTTCTACTATTCTGGATATACAAAATACTCTAAAAACTCTGAGCAACAAAATGAATTCAATGGAAAAAAGAGACTAGGAAAGGTCACAACAAAGGATATTCCCATATGTAAATAAATATCAGAGACCTGGTCCTAGTAACAATACTAGGGTTAGGGTGAATGCAACATATGAGGAGCCAGAATGTTCTTCTGATACTACTCTTGCGAATGTTTGGTGCCTAGTGTGCAATGACCCCCATGATTCATAGTCTTGTGTGATGTATCAACACCATGTTCAACAAGCCATGGATCAAGCTATAAGGAACCAAAAGGGAAGAGTCAATATGTTATGGCACCCTGATCAAATCATGGTTGGAAAAGAGTCGGTTGAGGAAAGACTAATTGCTATTATGACTAGGTTTGGGAAGAAATATTTGCAAGTATATCCACAAAAAATGGGGCATTTACAAGTCCCTTCTCAGAAGAAAACAAAATCCCTTCCTAAAGGCAATGACACCTTCCCTATTCCTCAAGCTAAGGGGAAAGAGAAGACAGATAGTTTTCCCAAGAGACCAAAAAAGAAAATAGAGGGAGACCGAATGAGATCTAAAGGTGAAGATCAAGAAAGGCTTAGGTTCCCTTCTATTACTAAAATACAAATATTAGAGGCCACCCAAAAATATAAAAGAAGATATGGTGATCCAGAAAGAGGTTTGGAAAAACTCTCTTTGACTAAGTCAGAATACAACATTATTGAAGAAATGAAGAGAATCCCCTCAAAATCTAGTCTGTATGACACTTTGTTCATTCTTGGTCAGATTGACTTACTTAAAGCTTCCCTCAATAGTAATCCACGTAATAGTTTAGCCACTAAAATCCTTAGTATGCCATAATAAAAGAAATAAATGACACCTCCTATGCTAAAGAATAAACCTCCCACTTTCTATATATCCCTAGGAATGGAATGTTGGGTAGTCTAAAATTGTATGATCGACTAAAGTAATGCCTAAAGCAGTCTATGAAGAGATGGGTATGGAGTATACCCAGTCTTGTCTTGGAGTGTTACAACTAGATGGAACACCTGTCAAGATAGTTGGGGTCATTAAAGATGTACTGATGAGGTTGCACAGATCCCCTGAGGTAACAATAGTGCAAGAAATAGTTGTGGTTGACTTAGAACCCTATTTTGGATTGTGTCTTTCAAGAGAGTTTACTGCAAAGCTAGGGGGATGTATGTATATGGATTATTATAGCATGGTGATCCCTTTCAAAGGAAAAAGGATAAGAATAACACCTAAAAAACTAGTAGCCTATCACATTGAAAATATTGAAGAGGATATGTGTAATATTAATCCTGTGGAAGAATTTGAGCTGGTGGAAAACATTGAAGAGTTAGACATTGAAGATGAGTTGCCTTTCAGAGAAGATTACAGTCAGTTTGGAATTGGTATGGGGACATATACCATCTCAATAGAATCAGAGAGGGAAATCCCTACTATATACAACCAATCCCTAAGGGATAAATAAACATGGTTCATGCACTTTGATGGTGCTAAATGCAGAAACAGTGTAGGATTCAGTGTGGTCCTACAATCATAGTCAAAAGGTACAAAATTTATTGCTTATAGACTGACCTGATCATGTACTAAAAATATTGTATAGTATGAGGCCTTGTGTCTCAGATTGATACAAGAAGAGAGCATGGGCATTAATATTTTGAACATTTATGGTGATTTTGAGCTAATAGTCCATCAAGTAAGAAATACGTGCAACAATAAGCACCATTACTTGAATTCTTACAGAAATAGGGTATGGGATTTAATGGAATCTTTTGATACCCTGAATTTAAATTTTATTCCCATAGAAAAGAATACTCTAGCTGATTCATTGGCAAAAAAGGGTGCTAACTTCAACCCTTATGTAGACTTTGGAATCAAGAAAGCCAAGGGAATTAAAATGATTTTCAGGCCTGCAGTACCAAACAAGCAAAATTTTAGGCAGGTTTTTGAAAGTGATGAAAAAATTCTTGACTTTCTAGTAAGGGAAGCATGTCTCTCGACTGTACAAGAAGAGAATTCAAAAGAAATTGATCAGCAAGACATTATCCAATTAAGAAACAATCATATCCCAAGAGGGTTGGTCACCCTTGAAATTTTGTTTGATAATGAGGACAGAAAGAAGGTTAGAGCCATGAAGGTCAGTGAAAAAATTTATAAAGAAGTTGAGGTTGGAATGGAGAAGAAGCTCAATGTTGGGGTCCAATGTTCACCTGAGGAAGCAGAAGATATTAAAGCTTTATGCTTAAGGTACCCTAATATTGTGGCTTGGTCATATGAGGACCTCAAGGTGTATGAAAAAAAGGTTATCCAACATACTATTGAATTAGAGCCTTTGGGAAAAAAAACGGGGGTGCCCCAACCCCCCCCCCTGGGGCAAATTGGGGCCGGAAAAAATTTACCACAAAATGGGGTACATTTTCCTACTAGAGAATACCTTTTGGACTATCCAATGCAGGAGCTACATTTTAGAGAGCCATGAATTATGATTTTGGGGCACTAATAAAAAAATGTATTCTGATCTACCTAGATGACATGACTATGTTTTCCCATGATAAAAAGGATCATCTGTTTCATTTAGAACAAGTTTTTCAAAAGTGCAGAGAATTTGGTATTTCACTCAATCCTAAGAAGTCATTCTTTGCAGTCCATGAGGGAAAACTACTAGGTCATGTGGTCTCAAAAGAAGGTATGGCTATAGATCCAGATAAAATTAGGTCAATTCTGGCTCTTCCTTTGCCCACTAATCAGAAGACCTTGCAGTCTTTCCTAGGCCAAATCAATTTTGTCAGGAAATTCATCTTTGATTTTGCACAGAAAGTAAGGCCTATATCTAAACTACTCAAGAAAAATGTTGTATTCAAGTGGACTGAAATTAGGAAACAAGATTTTGAGGTTATCAAGCAATCCATTGTAGCAGCCCCAATGCTGGTAAATCCGGATTTTAGTAAATATTTTATTCTTTATGCATATGGATATGAGCAGAGTTATGCCTCAGTACTGACTCAGAAATATGATCAAGGGGAGGAACATCCTATGTTATTTTGGAGCTAGACACTCCATGATTATCAGGTCAAATACAACTTTATTGAAAAGCAAGTATTTGCTATGATGAAGTCACTAAAAAAGTTTAGGCAGTATTTAGTACAAAGCAAGACCCTGGTATATGTAGTCCACCCGGATGTAAGAAGTTTTATCCTTCAGGGTGATCTAGGAGACAAAAGAGCTGGTTGGATTACCAAAATCCAAGAATATGATGTAGAAATACATCCCACCAAGCTGGTAAGAGGCAGATCCTTATGCCAAGGGTTAACATAAGCTGCAGCATTGGTAGAGGTAACAACTTGCCAGGAAACAGAAGAAAATCAGGTGGAAATAGTACAAACTATAGACTCTGATTGGATTGAACAAATGTTTAGGTATTTCCAAACTGGATTATGCGCTCCCAATATGAATGCATCTCAAATAAGGAGATACAGGCTTCATGCCTTGAAATATGTATTACTACCAGAGGGCTTATACAAAAGAAACTTGGATGGAGTTCTTATAAAATGTTTAAAGTATGATCATATTTTTTTTAATTTACATGGTGGAATCGATAGCCGCCACGAATCCAGGTAGGCTGGCTAGCTTTTATGGCCGTCATAGTATTCTACGATGTCTACCCTAGAAGCTACCACACAGATCTTTGTGCAGTCTGCCCCTATATCCACCATGCCACAATCATTTTAAATCTTTTACGTTGAAAGCACCAGGAAAGGGACAAGCGTTTAGTCCAACGAGGCCCGAGATTTAAACCTTGGACCTCCACCCCCCTTATGGTAAAGTATGATCATTAAAGGAGAGTCATGGAAGAATTCCATGGAGGACCAATTGGTGGACATAGTTCAGGAAGGGTTACAACTTTAAAAATAATAAGAGTAGGGTATTATTGGTCCACCGTATTCATTGATGCTTTTAAAGTCACTCGGGCTTGTGACAAATGTCAGAGATATGTAGGAAGAACAAGGAATGCTTCATCCCCCCTCAAGCCCATTCAGGTTGAAGAGCCTTTTCAACAATGGGGGCTAGATTTCATAGGGGTCATCAACCCCAATTCCTTAGTAGAGCATAAGTTTATCTTAACTGTCATAGATTACCTTACCATATGGGTAGAAGTTATTCCTACCAAGAAGTCAGATCAAGATGTTGTGATCAATTTTTTTGAAAAAATTGATTTCGAGGTTTGGAGTTCCGAAAGCTTTGGTGAGTGACAATGGCCCAAATTTCATAGGAGCCAAGTATATTGAGTTTGCCAATAAGTATGGCATTACTCTTAAAAATACTTCCAATTATTATCCATAGGGTAATGGACTTGCAGAATCTACCAATAAGAACCTGTTAAGGATTTTGAGAAAATCACTTGAAGGGAACAAAATAAGTTGGCATCTATTGCTAGACCAAGCTCTATGGGCAGATAGGATTACTATTAAAAATTCCATTAAGACTTCTCCTTATGCACTAGTGTATGGCAAAGAGGCAGTGTTGCCAATCCATTTGGAAATCCCAACACTTAAACTTGTCAGTACAAAAGAAGAGCTAGAAGAAGATCCGATAAAGACCAGGTTGACTCACTTGCTACAACTGGAAGAAAGCAGAGCTCAGGCCTATGACAGTTTTCAAAAGAATTCATCAGACATTAAAGCATGGTTCGATAAGAAAGCTAGATTCAAAAAATTCCAAGTTGGAGACTTAGTTCTCAGATGGAATGTTGATAAAGCAAATCCAGGCAAGCATGAAAAGTTTGATTCTTTTTGGGATGGTCCTTTCAAAATCATGGAAGCCAAAGAATCCAATGTTTTGAATAGCTGGAAGACCCAGAGGGAAATATACAACCCATTTCGGTGAATGGTTTTCACCTCAAGCTCTACTATGTGTAAGGAGTGAGCTCACTGTAACATATGTATATACATTGTATAGTTATTTCCCCTCCTTTCTGCACTTTGTACTTTAATTCCTTTCTACACTTTGTAATTGGTTTTCTCTGGAAAATATTGAAAAAGAAAAAATTGCAAAATGACTAAGTATGGGCCAAGTGCACAATAATGTTCCATTCCGCACCAAGTGCTATGTAAAATTTTTTGGAACGACGTTCCGCTCTCAAATCCGCATCAAAATGCATCGGATTTCCATAGAATGATGCACAAGTTTCTATCCCATGAGAAATAAGAACAAATACGCTCTCAATCTGGGAACCTTCCAAAGCTAAGATAGCCAGAGCAAAATCGAGACAGGATTTCATGCATGGGATTTCTAAGTGTCAGTGGATTCAAATAAGCTCTCAGCTCGCTAGTTTCAAAATCAAAGTGGAACCAAGTTGTAACTTTGACTGTGATAGGTGGAGGCTATAGAACACTCCTACATTCAATTCTAACAAACTCACACCATAATCAAAGAGTAGCCAAAGGGGTGCAGTGAGCTGGTAGTGCAATTTGAAATTTCAACCAATGAAAAGAGAGGATGACACCATTGAGCCATCGAAGCAAATGATTAGAAATTGGAAAGTGTGCCAACAGAGAGGTCACACAATAGCTCCATTAATGGTGGAAGATACATGTGCTCCAAAAGATAAAAGTAACAAAAAATGTACATGAGCCTCATTTGGCAACCATTCACGACCACGAAGCAGTTAGAAGGTGAAGCAATATTCTGAAAATTTTGTTGCTAGTTACAGTGAACAAAGTAGTACTGCTATCTAAATGGTGCCTAAAAGGATACTCACAGAGGCACAGAAGAAGGGAGCAAAGTTGCAGAACCATGTGCTTTAGACCAGACAAGTCATAGATACAAAGATGACAAGAGTAAGGAGAACCTGTTTGAGGATAGGTTTCAAATTTTTGTACTTTGAAGGAAATCCAATACGCCAACAAGGTACTATAGCTATAAAATATTTCTTGTTCACCTATATTTGTGATTTTGTACATCATTACCCCGAACTAGTCTCTACTATGATTCAATTCTATGATTCTAAAAATAGGATAATTAGGAACCTTGAGGGCACCCCATATTCTCCATTACAAAAGAGCTTTGCTATGAATTATTCATCGTAGGAGTAGGACCACCCTCAAAGCCCAGACCTTTTAACATAGCAGAGCTAGATAGGGCTTATACCACAATGGTAGCTTCAAAAGAAAATAGGGAGGCTTTAGAAAAGTGGTTGCATCTTAATTTCAGAAGGATTAGGAATGAAGACGAAATGCCCGAAGTCCCTATTCACATAGATGAGTTTGTAAATCTCAAATTATTTTCTATGTTGGCTTGCATGGAGGGTTTAGACTCTGACAGAATGGTCCATGGCTAGAAAATTGCTGTCGCATACTATATTTCTAATGAGAGGATGTATGAAAAATATATGGGAAAGAAAGGGACAAGAGTGATTTATTTTTACTGGCCAACTTTTCTCGCTCAAAGGATACATGAGCAGCTGGTAAGCATGAAAAGGGGTATTGATGCTCCTAGTTTTAGGCATTGCTCAAGCCTGGTATGGATGTTCTATGCTATTGTTAGAGATAGAATGCAGTGGATTTCGGTCAAGGATAAAACCAATGATGGGGAACCCTTGTCGGTGTATTATTGGACAAGTCACTTAAGGAGCAGTGAATCTTACTATAGATTCAATTTGGAATTTCTTGGACCTACCCTCAAAATAATGTATGGTAAATGCCCTAGATTGCCACCCTTGGCCAAGGAGATTTTGAGGACTAAGGATGCATAAGGAGACTGGTATTTGTTGACTGAGGGTACTATGATCAGATTGTATGGTTTCATGGGTAAACCCTTCCTCCTACCCCATTTTGTCACAGAGAGGCTTTTTGCCTTAGAATATCTGAGGCAAGTAGAGTACATTGATGCGAACTATGGCTCTAGAAGGAAGAGGAAGTATTTACTTACCCACCGCACTTTGGATGACATCACCATCACCAATAAGGGACAAAGCCTACAAATAGACCAATACCTTGATAGGTTAGGTTTGTTTTATATTCCCCAAAGATGGAGTTATGACCCTGATGGCATTTTCACTGCAAGGAATAAAACCCTAAATGGAGATAAGGCTTATAAGTTTGAAAAGAGGCCCAGGGCTCATTTTGAATAGGGCAAAAACAATGATGAGACTACTCTTTTAGAGTGGAATGTCTCAAAGATGGCTCAGTTACCCCCATGGTTGGATTTTTATGAGCAGATTATTGATTTTGACCCTGACCATAAGCCAAGTCATCGGATTACAGAAGCTACAATTGAAAATATTGAAGCTGAATTTGCAAATAAGAAGAAGCCTCTACCTGAGGCTAAGTTTGCAAAGAAAAAGGGTCCTCCACCTGAGGCTAAGTTTACAAAGAAAAAGGATCCTTAGCCCGAGGAATAAATTGCTGAAGAAGAAGAAGAGGAGGAAAAGGGACCATGGAATGTAGCAAAAATAATAGATTGGTGGAGAATGAGGATTGAAATCGGAAAACCCAAGTCCAAGTTTGGGATGAAAATTGATAAAGAATTTTCAAGGAGATATAATAAAAACATTACGACTTGGAGACAAAAGGATGTCAGGAACATTGTATTAACAGTTGAAAAACCACAAAATTCCTTTGAATCCCTCCCTCCACCTACTAATCAAGAAGCTCAATTAGAAGATCCAAAAACTCCCTTGACAATGACTGAAGTAATGAATACTTTTAATACTACCACTAAATAGGTGGAGAAGTTTCCTAAGGGGGCTAAGTTGATGAGCAAAATGCAGTATTCTAAGGAAAAACCTATCAGTATCCCAGTCATTGAAACAATATCTAGGCCTAAACGTTTAGCTCTATGAGGATAGCCTCCAAACACATATTTATTGGAAGAAGAAGGATGAAATTTTTAGGTTCAGACCACTTTATTTTACCCCTACAACATCTATTGAGATACGTCCCATTGTTGAGCAATCATTACTTTCTGGAGTTGCGCAAGAAGATGTGTTGGAAGAAGATTTTGAAGATGAGAGTATTGATTTCCAATTGATTCATAGAAGGACTAAGAGAGTTCGGGAAAGAGAGGAGAAAGAAATTTCAAAGAAACAAAAAATGGATATGGAGGAGATTGCTAAAGAGGTAGCTGATTTTGCTATAGAAGAGTTGACTAATCAGGAGCAGCAACAAGAAACTGAGGAAGAACAAGAGCACCCTACATATGTAGGTGAAGGTATGGTTTCTAATCCCTCTTCTCCTCTTCATCTCCATGAATCCCCAAAGGAATATCCCTCCATTTCTAATCAAGAAGATGTGGCAAATGTACCTCCTCCCTCTCACAATCCACCACATATCTCATTAGTAGCTATAGAGGTATAGGTTAGTTCTATTGTATCACAGTCACCCCAAGTCTCACTACCAGTATCAAGAGTTCTCACCCCATCCACCACCACTTCACTTCCATATTTTTTATCACCACCATCAATGGGACACTGCATTCCAAGTATATCCACCCATCCAATTGTTATTCTTGTATCAATTTCTATGAGTCTACCAGTAACAAAAATGATAGTAGTTATAGAGTCAAATATTGTCACAGAGGCTACTATAACTATATCTTCTCCCTCATCAACAACAGTTCAATCCACCTTTTCATTTCTAGTGTCACCATCTCCCATAGTTGTTGGTCTTGCAGGACCTATTGTTGTACCAAAAGAGTAGGCAGTCACTCAGAGCATAAATGATTATTGGGCAGAGAAGCTTGCTAAGCCTTCCAACAAGATGGTTGTCAGAAGAAGAAGTATTTATGTTGACCCTATTTCTAGATAGAGGATATCAAGATCTATGACTCCACTAGTGAGAAAACCTAAGACTGAAATGATTGTTCAAGATTATTGAGTGGAGGAGGTCACAGAAGATATTGATGATTTAGTTGTTTGGAGATGCTCCTGGTGAGGGGGATTAGAGGACACCTGAGCCAGAAGATGAGATTTTAGAAAAAGGAGAGCAATATAGAGCTATCACAGGCTCGAAAGGGGCTCAATATTATTTTGTTTTTGTTTTGTATATATACACAAGTTTTGTATTTCTATTTTTATTCTAACAATTTTTTAGAAATAAGCAATAAAGGCATGAAGCCTACAGAGCAGGAGATTTTGTGTGAAGGCATTTTTTGAAATGAGGCCTTATAAAAGGAGTAGATTTGTGTATAGTTTTTGAATGCAGTAGCAATACTTGTATTTTATGCATGGTCTCTTTATGAGCGGATAAGTTTTATGTATTTTTGGCATCACTTCAATATGAACCTCTACTCTCTCAACAGATTGTTGAAACTTTCAAAGAGTAGTATTTATATGAAAGTTATTCTGTAAAGTATATTTTTTGAAGATAAGTATATTTGACTCCTAAGGTCCAATGGATAAGACTCTAAGTTCGATTGGCTTTGCGAGCAAATCCACTTGGGAGGCACCAGAATGTAGGCACAAAATGACCACATAGTAAAAATTTGCAAAATTTTGCCTAAGGGATAAAGTATTCATTCCACACACCTTGCAGGGCACTTTGGAGCATATCCACAATAGAAGGTATGATCTCGCTCAACACTTAGCAATTTTTTCATGCTTGAAGCGATTCCAGGAGACTTGTTTCCTTTTTTGGATTGGTGATGTTCTTGAATTCATAAAAATTTTAAGAAAGTGGTGACATCAGTGATTAGAAAGTGTGGATTGACATCTTTGAAAATAACTAAGTGTTGGGATGAGCGATTTCAAGAGTCTTATTTTGATTTTGGCTCCGGATTAGCACCGCCCTGGAATCCGCAAAAGTCTTCAAGAAAAGATGATGTCAGTAGCAAAGAAGTGTGGATTGGTGACTGATTCAATGTTTTGCATTCTTTGTGAATAGCTAAGGGTTGAAACACCCAATTCTGGAAGACATATAGAGTATTTGCACCCAGATTGGTGATGAGGTGGATTGTTGTTAATGAAGTATGTGCGGATTCGTGACTAAAGGTAATTTATACCAGCTTCTTTCTCGATTAGCGACAAGGAATGTTTCTAATAAATAAATGAGTAGAATGGAGAAAGGGTCTCTTTGCATCATGATGAGTCCAGATTGAAGATCGTGCACCAATATACTTGTTCATCCCGAAATGGAATTCGTAAAAGTTTCAAGGAAGGATGACATCACTAATGTTTTTGTGCATTTTGGTGAATGTTTGGCGAGTTGTAAAGAAACATAAGTGATAAGGAGTAGATTTGATTCTTTTTAAATTTAGAGTCATTTGGAAGCCGGATTGGCACTCTTCTATTTCTGAAGATAGAAGGATGAGATCATCAATTTTTTGAAGTAGAATGGAATTTTTTCTCCCCATCATTATAATAAGATTTCATTAGATTTAATCATAACCGTATAATGAGGGAGATCAACGATGAAGAAGGCATCGAGGAATATGAGGTATTTAAGGGATGTTTGTTCACTAGGTTTGAAAAAACCAGTAATAGGAAGCCAAAGCATCAAGGTTTTCAAGAAAACAGAACCAGAGATGGTTGCAGATCTATGATGGAAGATAACTTCAAAGAAAAATCGACGGTAAAGCATGATTTCTAACATCCTAAAATATAGTTTTGTCGAGTAACCAGCAAGTTAAAGAGGCCTCAAGCTGCCATGGCAGATCAATTTTAGAAGATTTCCCAGAGGATGAACTAGTGAGAAAATACCATCTAGATCCTTTTGCTATGCTGTAAAAATGAAATCTTTGTAATGTTCCTTGTAATTTTAATTTTTGCAAAACTATAAATAGAGGTCGAACCCTTAATTTTAAAGGGTCGGCTCTAGTGTGTTTTCCTGTGCTACTATAAATATTTCCAAAAGCTAATGGAAGGAGCATTACATTGATCTTCACCTCAAATTCATGTTCTCATACTTGATATCAGAGGTTCAAATTATTTAGTTGTATTTTTGTAAATTGTTGGATGGTTAGTTTGTGCCTAGTTAATAGATTACTAGATGTTAAAGTAATTGAAATATACTTCTGAGATTTTTCTATATTATTAGAGAGTGTATTTCTGTAAAATCTAGGTATTGATGAATTCTATTATTTGGATTATCATTGTCTAGATATTGAAATCTCTGTCTACAATATTTCTCTACTATGCTTTAATGAATGAAGAATTATGCGATTTGAGATAATGTTGATCTAAGTACTGTATCTTTGGGTTGGTTTTTTGGAGCTTTCTATTGTGGTGCAATGTTGTTAGCCTATCCATCCACTATTGTTCATATTTCTCTAACCTTGACATTTTCTTACCCTAACCTTTAAACCCTAAGTGAGCATAATTGTTTCAATATCGTGTTAAAGTTGACAAGGAACCAGCCTACTCTAGAGGTTGGATCGAAAACTCTATTTTGGTCCATACAATGTTGAGCGTTGAGTTGTAGCTATCGGGTGTAAGCTTGGACAAAAGATAGGAAGATAGACAGTTTTAGTATCAAGTGAAAACTTGGTGCAATTTAGTGCCCAACACTCACTATGTTCAATCATACAATTAATGATCCTATATGATCCTTTCTCAATTTATGATTTCTAGGGTTTACGAATTGGGGAAATCAATATGATTTTGATGTTTTAAGAATAGAATAGTTGAGAGGGGTTTGAACCCTCCCCAATCATGAAATCTAAAATAAATAATTAAGGAAAGACTAAAAAGAGGTTATAATCTTGGTTTAGCATATAAGTATATATTATAAGGAATAGTTATTACATTAATTGAATTAGGGTTCTTAACATGGTGGTGATAATAATGGATGGAAGATCTATTCTTGAGGAAATTATAAGACTTCCTCTTCATACACTTAGTAAGGTTACTTATAAAATGAAGGATTGAATGCGTTTCGATCCTAGAGAATGAATATGGAACTCATTCTTAAGGGAATTTATGGGGTTCCTTCTTTGACAATTGATGAGATATCTCTTTAATATGAATCTTATGATCATTTATAAACATGTAGATATAAGAATTTGTGAGATTCTTATGTATTGTATTGATGGCTTAGAGAAAGGAAATGTGAAATTTCCATATTTACATCATGATTTAAAAAGGAATGAATTGATTCCTTTAATTGTATAATTGATTTAAAAAAAATATCCGTAGGATGCCTTTCTATATTTGTGTTTATGACATCTTAAGTTTATGAAATGAGAGGAAAATCATATTTTGGATATTGGGTTTATTTCTTGTGAGGGTTCCCAAGATATATACTATGTACCTCTATTTTGTGGTTTGCAATTGATGTTATACATGGATGTTAGATGTACTTTCTACTATGATGTTAATTAGATAGATCGTGAATGTTGCATGAGATGGAATTTAAATATTATTTACTTTCTAATGAGATGGTCCCTTTACATAAGATATATATGTTGCATGATTTTGTTAACAAGCAATGCTCCATAAGTAATATTAGTTTACATTTGCACTTGAGGTTTATTAGAGCTAGTAATGGATGTTGCACTCGCTTTTCCAATGAATGGATCTTTAAAATGATGCTATGGTTTATGCTTTGATTCAATTCTTGAAGAGAGTAAAACAATATTTATGTATTGTATAAAAATGCATGCATGGTATTCCGCTGCAAAAGAATTGAATGCTAAACCAAATAGGAAGTAAGATTGAAATTACATTCAATCAATCAACTAAAATGAAAGGAGAGATAGAAATAATTAGATAGTTAACATCATGATGAGATGTAAGGTTGGATTGGAGTTGGTCACTCCTATCACGAGAGCTGACACTGATCATATTGTAATTCTCTTAGTTACTTGATATCTTGATTGATGTTGATTCAAACATACTTGAATGTGAACTATACATTAATGATAGACATGTTATGTTAAAAAAAAATCTATCTCGAGTTGGTTTGGTAATTTGAGGTTGTTACAAGGACTATGGCTTCAAAACACCTACTCTACAGAGGATGGTTGTTCATATATTTAGTCAACCTTGTAGTTCTCCTAGGTGTAAGCACAATTGATATCTCTTTAAGGTTGTCCACACCAAAAACTACAATAGGTTGAGCCATGATCACCTCATTGATCTTATATTTGTGAAATACACTCTTAGGCTTTGTACAAGACCAGTGGAGGCTAGTGAATCCTATGAAACAAATCAATTGGATTATATAGATCCATTATTTTATTCGATTACAATGAGTTTTGTGGATCTTGAGTTTATTGCAGAGGACATTGAGGCACTTGAGGATGAACCAAAATATTTAAGAGGATTGGAGAAATTAGACCATGATAATACTGTTCCTGAGAAGCCTTTAACTCACCCACCAGTTTAGAACCAAAGTGAACCATCAAGTGCAAGAGGAAGAAAGGGAAAATAAAAAGCAATTTGAAGTTGCTTTAATTTCAAAATATTACATTCTTTGTTGTATTTACCAATTGGGTTGAATTGTTGATTCATAAATTGTAATTGTACCCTTTGTCATGAATATCTAATATAAAATCAACTTTTTGGCTTTCCAATTGTTATTTGTTTTTTGTTGATTGAAAAAATTCTTTAGTTTTTTAACCAATTTTTCTTGAGTTGACAAAACATCCAAAATTAGGGTGCCAAGTTTTTTTTATAGTTACAAGTTTTAAAACTATGTTGTAGATCAACATAAAAAACTTTCAAAAATTTTAACTACTATTAATTATATGGGTTTGATAGTTTTTCAATTATGAATATATAATTTGCTAAGGTTTGAACCTAATTTTCCTTCTTGAAAGTCAAAAAGTTAAATTGTTTTAAGCTCATACCATTTATAATATTTTGAAGCTCATTAGCTATTTTATTTTTTATTTTTTATTTAATTTGGTTAGTGTGAGAAACCCCTATGAATAACACTTAGGGATGAGAATTCTCATCCTAGCCATGACCCATCATAAAGCCAAAAGCTAAACTTATCAATAGAGGCTAGGTGAATTGGTAAGTTCTAGCATTTACCAAGAAGAGACCTAGATTCAATCCTTGGGAGTATGCTTGTTTACAAATGTAGTAATTTGACCTGAATTCACTGAGTGCATGCTAGCCCAACAACAATACCAATCCTAAGTGACTAGTGGTCAATTTCATGTAGAATTAAACAACAATGAGGTGGAATAGAGGTTATAGAACCACACACACGATGCAGTTTGAAACTTGGACCTCTAAAATAAGAGATGAAGAACCAAACAACTAACCATTGCACTTTACCCCCAACACACAACTCATTAGCTATTAATGTTAGAAAGGAAAAAAAAAATTAATCATTACATTTCATAAATAAATATTAACTCAAGTTCAAAGTTAATTATTGATTTTAAATCAAAATGAAAGAAATCCATCAACAAAGCTTGTAAAACTATAAAATAATAAAAATGATTATAATTAACTCAATAAATTTAAAAATACAAATCAAAATTATTGACTTAAATTTTTATCACTAATAAAATTACTTTATTAATATTATTTTTTATATTAAAAATTTATTATTATTATTTAATTTTTAAAAATACCCCACATCCTCAAAGAAATCTAATTTATTATGAAAACCCAACAGATGATAGGCATAACAAATCAATGAAGGCCTCTACTGTATGTTACGATGATTTATGTATCTAATGACTTTACGAAATTATATAAATCCTGTTTGCTTGATAAGACAGCGATGTAACTTTTTGTTCATTTTTAATTAATAAAAAATGGTTTTTTAATAAATAAATCAAAGGAAAACCGATTTTACTCTAAAGCCTGGTTTGTCTGGAAAACCTTTGGCAGGATGCTTCGGCAGCAGAATATTGCTGATTAGGGAAAATATATATATCCGGTAGAAGTTTATTTTATCAGTGACATTATTTAAAGAATTTCTTGGGTTGGCAATAGGCATCTTATAAAGAAGAAAAACAATGATTATGATGGATTGTGATGTATGTCGAAATATATTTAAAGATGAGAAGAACGACCTCTTTTGATAGCTGTAATTCCGGAAAGGTTTCTATTCGGGCCCAACTCATGTGGGCACCATGGAATGAATTTTAATCACATGTCCTTTCTTTTCTCCCTTCCATCTCCTTTATTTCTTGCGTTCTCTGTGCAATATGCAACTTGTTCCCTATTTGGATCAGTCAAAGCCAGCGGAATTATAAACCAGTAAAGATGATTAATTTGGATTTTGGCATATACCTTAATATCTTGTATGATCATGATGGAAGTCGTCAAATGAAAAACTTAGGCCATGTTTTTGTGGAACAATTAGTAGTAACGCGTTGGACATCCTTTTAAGAAACTTAAGTTTAAAGTATTATATATTTCAATTTGTTAAAAAAACAATATTTAAGGTAGTAAATCCTTCTTCGTATGGGCATTTTCATGTAAGTTATTACATTCATAGTATTTTAGTAATTGTTTAGTTAAAATTATAGGGATACTGCTTGCAACAAGTTTATATCACTTTATTATGTACACCACATTATTATTTTATTGTGGGTACATTTAAAAAATTTGAAGCAAATTATTATCTTTGCAAACAGGCATGCCTCCAAGATTTGAACCTAAGTTTCTTCTAAGTAAATGCATAACTAGACAAACACTTACCAATCTATTAACCCTATGATTTCTCACTTTTATTGTCCGGCAGCAAAAAATAGGCTATTGATCATCGATAATTTAATAACCCGTGGTATGATCTTGCCCAACAGATGTTACCTCTGCAAATCTGCATGGGAGTCAGTCAATCACCTGTTTCTAGAGTGCCCATTTTCTTGTATTGTTTTGTCCTCTATCATGTCAAGTGTATCCATTTCTTGGGTTGCTCCTCAGTTTATCAGTGATCTTATTATTCAATGGCCAAACCCCTTTAAGTCCACTCATCTGAAGTTTTGGTGGACAATTATTCTCCCTCACTTTATGTGGCAAATTTGGATGGAAAGGAACAATTGTGCTTTTCGATATTCGTACCTTGACCCGAAGTTGATTTCTTTGAGAGCTATCATGTTTGCCTCAGAAAATGCTAATATCATTCCTTTGAACAATTGTCCTTCATCCCCATTTGAGATTCAAGTGGCACGTTCTGCTAACCTATCTTTTGAGGTTTTTGGTCATCCCCAAGTTGTTGTGGACAGATCCCTGGTTTCATGGATTCCCCCCTCCTCATTGGTTCAAGCTAAATTTTGATGATGCTTCAAAAGACGTGCTGCGAGTTGTGGAGGAGTGATCCGAGATGACAAATGTCAACTCATTTTGGTGTATGCAAAAAAACTTGGAGTCCAATCTAATAATTTTGTTGAGGCTTGGGCAGCTTTTCGAGGCATCCAAATGGCCATCGATCTCAATATCTAGTACCTGATAGTCGAAGGAGACTCCTTAAAAACCATAAACTATTTAAAGCGGGTCTCGAATCCTCTTTGGAATGTGGGACCAACCATTTAAGAGTTCATTGTCTAGCTAAGGGCGATCAGCAATAGGTGTATTCAACATGTGTATCGGGAAGGCAATCGGGCGGTAGATACAATGGCACACTTTGGCTTAACTATTCAATATTTTTTGACGTGGTAGGGGAATCTTCCCCAATGTATTGTTGATTCTTGTAGTGAACTTGTCTCTACCAATAATAATTAATGCCATGATTAATGTATTTATGGATGATCCCAAAGATGATGAGGACTACATCCCAGAGTAAAACAACTGGTCCTGAATAGGATTATACCTTTTTTTTCCTGGGATGGTCTTTGTGCTCTCCCTATCTCTTTGTATGCGATTGTTTGGGAAGGTCCCTGCGATATCTATGTTGTTTCTATTTTCTGTTTGTGCCCATGGGCAGTATGTTTGTAATAGTTTAGACTATTTTAGTTTATGGATTCTACGAATGGTCCAATTTTGGCTTGTTTTGTAGGATGTTGAACCTTCACAGGATCCTCCTTGCAGCATGTTATGAGGTTTTGGGTCCCTTTTAAAACCCGTTACTAATAAAAAAAACCAATCGATTAACCCTTGGCATCTTCACTTTTTAGATCAGCCTATGTAGACCACTTTATAATTTTATTATGAGCACACTCAAAATATTGGAAGTAGAGTACTACCAAAGATTTAAACCTAAGTCTCTTGTAAATAAATGCCTAACCAAACAAATAATTACCAATCCATTAATCGTCAATTTGCTTTTTGGTGGGTCTGAGATTTTGGATGTTAATAATGCTTTGGAATAATTTTCTTTTATTTTTTGTCATAACTTGCTTTGCTCAAGTGAAGATGTGTCGTCATATTTTGGGTCCCGGATTTAGTGCAGAGTGGAATATAATAACACTTTAAATATGTTGCAGCACAATCCAGAGTGGGGGCATCTTTCTATTCTTACTTGGAGTGCTATCCTTACTTTTTGTAGCTCAGGGGAAATGAGAATCAAATGCTCAACGCTTAACTGACATCTATAAATTTGAATCCTGCAAATCGAGCAATACATGTGTTGTTTGAGTCTTGTGTAGAGAAATTCCTCTGTGTGTTGTCTAGTGTAGTTCTTGTTTTTGGGTATTCACTTTTTTTGGCATCATGTTGTTCGTTGTCCTGGATGTTTGGATTTTGCCCTTTCTCTTGTCAAAAATCTAGCATTTGTTGATCCCCAATACCTACTGCAGAATCTGCAAGATTGGTTGGTCAACAACCTACTCTTGTTCAGCCGGGGGAGTGAGATATCGATGGAAGAGTAAGTTATTGCCTTTGGTGTGGTGGATGACATACATGTTGGATGATTGGGTAACCATGTATGTTGTGGCTGCTATACTGCATTCCCCAAAGATTGAGATGTTTTGTGTTGTGTGGGCTTCTCTCTTGCTCATGCATTTGGAAGGTTCAGACACTATGCAAGAATCAAGATAATGAAATCTAGCCAAGGTATGGGGTCATAATGCTCTATAACCACATTGGGGCAGCCACATATGTGATCTACAGATATACAGTGGAACTGTGAAAGGTGTTGGCAATGGTGGAGGAGAAGGGTGGTATTTGTTGGCCGTGATGGTGTTGGTATTCTTTGTGGGCTTTTGCAAGTATCTATGAAGCATAAAAATCAGATATGGAAGGAATATGATGTAGATGAATATGAATGGAATTATATTATGAGTCGAGAAGATAAATTCTATGATGAGTTTATAAGCAGAGGTAACAAATTTGAATAGTCCACTTGGTGAATACCCCTATTTCCCTCAACTTTGTTTTAGATCATTAAAATTTGTTACCTTTACTCATAAAATCATCATAGAATTCTTCATCTCCACTCACAATGTAATTCCATTCATATTCATCTACATCACACTCCTTCCTTCCGTATCTGATACTCATTATTTATAAATATATGGATGGGGAGGGTAGAACTTACAATTTTAGATGAGGGCATTTGTTCTCTTTGCATATTGAAATTTTGATTTAAATTTCCAAAATGACGGAGTGCACAAAATTTACCCGCGACGTCAGGCTACATGGGGAAAAATCTACGACAGCGGGTGGATTTTCTAGTCAATGCCTAATTGCATAGATTAAAGTGAGCGTAGTCGGACTGCGCTGCATAGTCGGGCAGCTCCCAAAGGACTTAGCCAAAATTCCTAGATGTTCCATCAGACTACGCACAAGAATGCTTGCGTAGTCAAACTGCACTGCGTAGTCAGGTGGGAATGCTTCACACTTAGTCAAATTTGACCTGATAAACTTGTTGTTCAAAGGCACATTAAAAATGTAGTGATGCCTTGCTTGGCTCGTCAATCGCTGCGCGGGCAGGAGAAGGACCCCAATATTGAGCTATCATTCGGTGCTCGAACACAAACCTTTAGCAAGATTCAAAAATTGCTCTGTTGAAGAGGTGATTGCATAAGTTCCACAAAGGAACAATGGGGGTGGTAAGTGAGGGTTAGAAGTCAACAAAGACTAAGTTAATTTGCAAATATTTGAGTCATAAAGAAACACAGAAAGAGATAATTAAAAAAAAAAAAACCCTACAAGATGCCAAAAAATGACAATGTTTATTTATCTGAAATAAGGGTTACAAAATCCTCGACTGAGGATGTACAAACTTCTACAGATGAAACTGTAGGATAAACTAAGAAAACCAAACTACCGAGACTACTGCTCCAAGTTGAGCTAGATGAGCATCTTTGCTCACTGAACTATTCTTGTCTACTGCTTCTACAAAATGACTGTACTGCTCTCACCTGCTATGTCCTCTCTCCAAAATCCCTACACTAAAATGCATTCCAAGCTAGGGTTTATATAGTCATAGAAGAGGAACCAATCACCAACTACCGCATGGATGAAATAACCAATCACCTAATTTTGCACGTGGGAAATAAAGGTAGATTGGACAACTGACATGTGCGATGTCACATCAAAATTTTAGGCGGGATGCCCAACTTCACTGATTTTGGTGAGCGCAGTCCGACAGTGCACATATTTGGAGCGTAGTTGGATGGAGAGTGTAAATATGGTTTAATATTTCTAACACCCTCCTTTAAACCTGATTTCATGAGCACTTTGACTCCTAGTTGCTCTCGCAATCTGCTAAAGTCTTCCTCCTTCAAACCGCCAACTGCTCCTTTGATCTACAAAACTATAGCTGAATTTCATCGAACTTCACCAGCTATCTAATGAAGTGATAACAAATATCGATATGCTTCGTCCAACCATGGAACACTAGATCATTCGATAGTGCAATAGGGGAATTATTGTCATAGAAAACTATTGTCATGCCTATCGAAGGATGGCTCAGTTCACCCAGAACTCTTCGTAGCCAAACTTCCTGGCATGCGGCTAACGTGGCAGTGACATACTTTGCTTCGGTAGTGGACAATGCAATGATCGGTTGCTTCTTGGATGCCCATGATACTACCCCTGATCCGAGATGGAAAGCATACTCAGAGGTGCTCTTTCGATCATCAGTACTGCCAGCCCAGTCACTATCTATGTAGCCCACCAAATCTAATTGGTCTCATCTGGCATAGAATAGGCCATGGTTCCGCATCCCATTGACATAGCGCAAGATCCGCTTGCCTGCTTGCTAGTGTGTGTCCTTTGAAGTCTCCATAAAATGACTGATCAAGCTGACTCCGAACATCAAATCTAGTCGAGTTGCAGTCAGATACATCAGACTGCCAACTAGCCATTTAAACAAGGTTGGATCAACATTCCTCCCTGGATCCAACTTGCTCAGCTTCAAACCTATGGCAACAGGTGTGATGGCAGGTTTTTTGTCCTCCATATTGAACCACTTCAAGACATCCTTTGCATACTTGCCCTGAGAAATGAAGATGCCATCTGTCGATTGGTCAACTTTGATGCCTAAGAAATACTTCATCAATCCTAACTCCATCATCTCAAACTCCTTCTTCATGGTTGTTCTGAGGTGGGTAAACAGTGCGGAACTGTTCCCAATGTAAATTAGATCATCCACATATAGGCAGATGATTATGAGCTCTCCTACTTCATTTGTCTTCATGTATAGGGTGTGCTCATATGGGCATTTTACAAACCCATTCTCCTAAAAATAGCTATCAATCCAGTTGTACCAAGCTTGGGGTGCCTACTTCAAACCGTACAGGGCCTTCTTCAGCTTTAGGACTTTGCCCTCCTGTCCTTCAATCTCATAACCTAGTGGTTGGTCTATGTAGACCTCTTCCTCCAAAACTCCATTGAGGAAGGCTGACTTGATGTCCATCTGGTAAACACTCCAACCCTTCTGAGCTGCCAGTGCCAAGATCATCCTCACTGTGTCAAGTCGGGCTATAGGCGCATATACCTCATGGTAATCAATGCTTGACTTTTGCTTGTAGCCCTTCACCACCAATATGGCCTTATGCCTATCAAATTCTCCTTGGGCATTGAACTTCATCTTATACACCCACTTGACCCCAATGGTCTTCTTCCCTACTAGAAGATCTACTAGCTACCATGTATCATTCTTCTCAATGGATTCTATCTCCTCATCCATCACTTTCACCCACTTCTGATTCTGACTTGCATCTTCAAACTCCACTAGATCAACCTCAGTAAAGAATGAAAAGTCAAAGTATTCCTCATCTTGATGAGTTTGGGTTACCTCATAAATATCTTGCAAGCTCCTTGTCTTTGCAGGTGTGACCAAATTCTAGATTCTGCTTGCAAGTGGAGGCGACCGAGATGGTGAGGCTGTGCTACTACTGGCACTACTACTGCTACTTGAGGTTGTAGGTGGCTGCACACTGCCCTCCTCCAAGTTAATAGACTCAACTACTATTGGCTCTAATTGGCCAATATTTGACTTCTAGTTTGAGGCTTCATCTTCCAAGATCTTCATGTCTCGATTGATAATGAGATTTTTTGTCATAGGATTGTACAATCTGTATGCCTTTTCCTAATCATTATACCCTATGAAAATACACTTCTCTGCTCTATCATCTAACTTCTATCTCTTCTCTTCTAGAACATGTGCATATGCAATGCACCCAAAAACACACAAATGAGCCACACATGGCTTCTGACCGCTCCAGGCCTCCTGAGGGATTTTGTCCTTCATACTTTTGGTGGAACATCTATTTAGTAGGTAGATTGCACAAGTTACAACCTCTATCTAGAATTCATGTGACAATCCCTTCACCTTCATCATGATGCATGCCATCTCCATGATGGTTTGGTTCTTCCTCTCAGCTACATCGTTCTGCTATGGTGTGTATTTGGTAGTGAGCTACCTTCAAATTTTGTGTTGCTTGCAAAAGTTATGGAATTCATTGGAGATGTATTCACCTCCACCATCTGTCTTGAGGGTTTTTATTTGGTAGCCTCTCTGTTTCTCCATCAGATCCTTGAACTCCTTCAACTTTGCAAATGCTTATGAATTTAGCTTGATGGGATAAACCTAGGTCTTCTGACTAAAGTCATCAATGAATGTCAAGAAGTATTTTTTACTGGTAAATGTGTTGGTCTGCATCGGACCGTAAATGTCTGAGTGCACCAACTCTAATAGCTGTGATGCTCTCCAAGATTATGTAAACAAGAATGAATCCTAGTGTTGTTTTTTGAATAAGCAACCTTCACAAACTTGATTTTGCTACTCAATAAGGGGTAAACCCTTCACCATATGCTTCTTGTGCAGGAGATTTAGGCCATTGAAACTTAGGTGACCGAACCTTAGATGCCACATCCAGGTAGCATCCTTCACAACTACACTTAGAGACATCAAAGATTCATTCTAAATCTACAACGAAAACATTTTGTTCTTCGTCATGGACACAGTTGCAATCTGCCCATGCGCTTTGTCTCTGATGGTGCATACTCCATATTTGAACTGGACTGTATATCCCTTCTACACGAGCTATCCAATGCTTAGTAGGTTATGCTTCAGACCAGGCACATAATAGATGTCATAGATCTGCTTTCATTCGTCATGCCTGGTGTGGATGAGGATATTTCCTTTTCCCATCATGGGAACCTTGCTGTTGTTCCCCATATTGACCTCGAACTAGACTGTTTCATCCAGTTGTGAGAACATCTCCTTGTTCCCCATCATATGGTTACTATACCCATTATCCAAATACCAGATATTCTTCTGGCACTCTTCCTCAATATTGCAAGTCAGCAACACATTTCCTCTTATCGCATTTTTGGCTTCATCCGTATAATGGGCCTGCTATTGGTTCTCCTTGGCCATCCGCTTTCTGCACTATGAGATGTAATGGCTAAATTTCTTGCAATAGTAGCATTGGACCTTTGACATGTCCTTTTTTTGACCAGATCTGGCTTGCTGGTTTCTCCCACTACCTCTTCCTCCTTGCTGATGGAAGTTGCAGTTTGTCTCTCCCTCATTAGGGTTTGACTGATCTCCTAACTTGTTTCCTTTCCCACACCTACCTCTGCCTCTTCCTCCTTGATAACTAGAGGCACCTTGGTGGGATTATTGTTTGCTGTTGTCTTGAAATGAGACCTGAGCCTTGAATGCCTACTCTAAAGAGGTCTAAGATGAATGGCTCAGCCTCTGCTCATGTGTCTGCAATGAACCCATGAGTTCGTCTATCGAGAGGGTTGTCAAATCCCTTGACTCTTCAATTTCTATCATAATCAAGTCAAATTTGGCATGAAGACTTCTGAGAATCTTCTCCATGATTCTCTGGCTCTACATGATTTCTCTGTTCAATCGCATCTCATTGATAATGTCCATCATCGGGGTGAAGAAGTCATTCATTGACTCGAACTCACTCATCTACAGGTTCTCGAACTCTCTCTTGAGCATTTGCAGTTTCACCAACTTCACCTTGTTGGTGCCCTAATACGAGTTGGTCAGAATCTCCTAGTCCTGCTTCACTTTGGGGGCTTATGCGATCCATGGGAAGATGGTCTCCTCGATCACTTGCATGATGTAGAAGAGGGCCTTTTGGTCCTTTTTCGTGTTCTCTTTCAACGGGTCCTTGTCTTCTTGGGAGAGAGCGGTCAGTGCTGCTGCATCTTCCGGTTCTGGGTAGCCATTCTAGACTAACTCCCATAACTCCTGAGATCCAAACAAGATCTTCATTTGAATTCTTCAGTAATTGTAGTTCTTGTCGTTGAAGTGCGGGATCTACAACTACAGTGAGTGATTTCTATCGAAAGCCATTTTGATTTGGTCTCCACGTCAAGGCACTAATGCTCTAATACCAATTTGAAGTTTCGATTTAAATTTTTGAAATGATGAAGTGCACAAATTTTACCCACGATGTCGGGCTACACAGGGAAAAATCCATGATAGCGAGCAGATTTTCCAGTAAACGCCCGACTACGTAGGTCAAAGTGAGCGCAGTCAAACTGCACTACGTAGTCGAGTAGCTCCCAAAGGACTTACCCAAAATTCTTGGATGTTTCATCATATTGTGCACAAGAATACTTGCGTAGTCAGACTGTGCTTCGTAGTCTGGTAGGCAGGCTTCACACTTAGTCAAATTTGACCTGATAAACTTATTGTTCAAAGGAGCATTAAAAATATAGTGACGCATTTATTGGCTCGTCAGTTGCTGTGCAAGCAGGAGAAGGATCCCAATCTTGAGCCATCGTTCGGTGCTCGAACACAAACCTTTAGCAAGATTCAAAAATTACTCTATTGAAGAGGCAATTGCATAAGTTCCACAAAGGAACAATGGGGGTAGTAAGTGAGGGTTAGCAGTCAACAAAGACTAAGTTAATTTGCAAAGATTCAAGTCATAAAGAAATGCAGATAGAGATAATAAAAAAATGAAACCCTACAAGATGCCAAAAAATGGCAATGTTTATTTATCTGAAATAAGGGTTACAAAATCCTTGATTGAGGATGTACAAACTTCTGTAGATGAAACTACAGGATAAACTAAGAAAACCAAACTACTGAGACTACTGCTCGAAGTTGAGCCAGATGAGTGTCTCTGCTCATTGAACTATTCTTATCTACTTCTACAAAATGACTGCACTTCTCTCACCCGCTATGTCCTCTCTCCAAAATCCCTACACTAAAATGCACTCCAAGCTAGGGTTTATATAGTCAGAGAAGAGGAGCCAATCACCAACTACCACATGGATGAAATAACCAATAACCTAATTTTGCATGTGGGAAATAAAGGCAGATTGGACAATTGACATGTGCAGCGTCACATTGAAATTTTAGGCGGGACGCCCAACTTTGTTTATTTTGGTGAGCGCAGTCCGACAGTGCACATATTCGAAGTGCAATTGGATGGAGAGTGTAAATCTGGTTTAATATTTCTAACACATATTTCTTGAAGCCCACAATGAACACCAGCTCCATTGGGGCCAAAAAATACCATCCTTCTCCGCCATTGCCAACACCTTCCACTACATGTGTGTAGATCACATATGCGACCAATCCAACGTGGTAGAGCATTGTGACCCAATGCCTTGGCTAGATTTCATTTGTCTCCATGAAGTAAGTACTGATAGTGTCTGGACCTCCCAAATGCATCAGCAACAGAGAAGCCCACACAATATTAAACATCTCAATCTCTGGGAAAGTATAGCACCCATGACATACATGGATTTATGTGTCTTATAGAATCAATAAATCAGTGAAGACCTTCACACAACATTAAATATTTCAATCTTTGGGAAAGTATAGCACCTATAGTATGCATGGATTTATGTGTCTCATTGTTCATTAAATTAGTAAAGTTTGTTATCTTATCTTAAATCTGGTAATATTAATTTATGTGTAATGATTGAAAAGAAATTATAAGAAGTATTTTCAATAGCTTTGAGCTTTGCACAGTCTTTTGTAAAGTGGATGTAATTGTTTATAAAGGGCAGTAATATAAACTCTAAACCCTAGTTTGTCTGGAAAATGAATGCTTCGCCAACAAAATACTGTTGTTTGGTATATCCGATAGAATATTTCACTTTATTCTGTTGTGCTTCGCTTCATTGGATATATTATATCATTCTTCAAAGAATTAAAAAATAGGCATCTTATAAAGAAGAAAACCAATGTGATATATCATTCTTCAAATAATTAAAGAATTGTTCAAGTTGACAACAGGGTTGTTATAAAGAAGAAAAACAATGATCAGAGTACAATGATCATAATATGATGGATTGTGATGTATGTTGAAATATTTAAAAAAAAAGAGAAGAACCAACTATTTTGATAGTTGTAATTTCAAGAAAGGTTTCTATTTGGGCCTAACTCATGTGGGCACCCTGAAATGAATTTTAATGAATTTTCCATTTCTCCCTTACATCCTTCTTTATTCTTTGCATTCTAGGTGTAATATGTTGCTTGTTCCTTATACATGGACATTCAATCTCTCTCCACATCTAGAGCTCATAACTGTCAAAGTAAATAAAATAAAAGCATATAAGTAAAATAAATGCTTTTATTGTTTAAAAAAATAAGGTAGGAAATTTAAAGGTTATTATATTGTATTTATTATTTATATCTCTTACAATTAAGAGAGTTTTTTTTACAAGAATTGATGTATTGAAAATTTATCACATTGAATATGGAAGGTCTCTCATAGGAAAATGTGGTTTACCTTTGGTGAGTTAGAAAGTCACCAATATGGAAATGTGGTGATTCACCTTTTATGAGTTACAAAGTGCATATCAAATGAAAATTGTATACATGTGATTTGTTCTTTTGTGTTTTGTTTTTTATAGATGTGTTAGCATAGTTAGAGATGCATTGTGGCTAAAAAAAATAAAAAATAAAAAATTATTGTTTTTAGGAAGTATTTTGTTTGGTATTTTTTAGGACCATTGGAGCATATTTTTCACAAAAGTGTTGGAAAATTGTTTATGACAAAATTGTTTGTGGAAATTGTTGTTCTCTCTCTTTTTTTCAAATTTTCTTGAATGGATCAAAATGGAGTCTTGAGCATAAAGTTATGGCTATAGTAGTGTTTTTAGAATTAAAAAATATATTTTCGGATATTTTTTACTATAAAGCCATTGTTGTTAAAATTTTACATGCCTAGATCATTCATCCTCCCTTGAAAATCAATGGTTGCCATTGCATCAACTTTTGACACATTGTGTAGACATTTTTTCTTTATCTAATTTTTTTGTGAGCCATTCTCCTTGGTGATCAAGTTGTATTACCTTGACCACTCTATATATTTAGTTGGACTATCTTCCAGTGGTCCTGGTTCATGTATCAACACTTTGATCCTCCTTGATTGGTGCTACGCTATCTAGATTGAGTTATTCAGTGTCCAATTGCTCTATTACTACAAAATATTCCAATTGAGGTGGATGATAAGGCCAAAGAAGTTCAAAATTGAATATTGGATGTAAACCAAGATAATATGGAAGATTCAATTCAAAGATATTTTCTCTTACCTTCTTGGTGATGGTATATGGTCCATAGAAAAGAGGTCTAATCTTCTTATGGGGTCCTACAAGTATCTATTTTTGAATATGTAATTGTACCTTATCCACAACCTTGATTTGAAGTGAGACGCAATGCTAGTCATGGGGTTGCTTATATTTTTATTATCTTTTCCAAGAGGTCATAGACCTGTTGCTAGATGTGTTGAATCTATTTTACAATTTGTGTTTCATTTTCTATTTCTCTTTGTCCATGAGGTGAATAGTCCATGGGTCGCATAGGGAGAGCTACATCAATAGGTGATAAGGTTTGGAACACAAAAAATACATAAAATAGGTTGTATTTGGTGAAGCTATGCAAAGCTCGATTATACCCATGTTAAATGTATGAAAGGCTCTAATACCATGTGCATGGATGCTTGGAATTATACATTCAAATACGATGTATAATCAATCAATTCATAACTTATATTTGACCATCAAACTAAGGATAGAAGGCTATGCACATGGTCAACTTGATGTCCATAATTCTTGATAGGGTGGATAAAAAATACTTAAAAATCTATTATCCTTGTCATATACAATGGTATTTGGTAGGCTAAAGTTAAACCATACATGACTAAAATAAATCTTAGCAATATCCTTAGTCAAAAGGATTTGGTACAAGGAATCATAATAGCTCTTGTCAAAAATATATTATCCTTATCATTTATAATGGTCTTCATGGAGTAAGCAGTGATAGTATCTGGATCTCCCAAATGCATTAGTGATAGAGGAGCCCACCCAACATTAAACATATCAATATCTAGGAAAGTATAGCAGCCATGGCATACATGGATTTGTGTCTTATGGACTCAATAAATCAGTGAAGACTTTGACACAACATTAAATATTTTAATCTTTGGGAAAGTATAGCACCTATAGTATGCATGGATTTATGTGTCTCATTGTTCATTAAATTAGTAAATATTTTTATCTTATCTTACATATGGTAATATTAATATATGTATAATGATTTAAAAGAAATCATAAGAAGTTTTTTAATAGTTTCAAGCTTTGCATAGTCTTTTGTAAAGTGGATGTAATTGTTTAGAAAGAACAGTAATATAAACTCTAAACCCTAGTTTCTCTGGAAAATGAATGCTTTGCCAATAAAATATTATTGATTGTTATATCCGGTAGAATATTATGTTAGAAAAAATGAATGATGATGGCGACCATAGAACATTATGTTAGAAAAATTGAATGAATAGGTGAAGGACATCTTGAAATGAAGGGATCAATTTTAATGTTTTGACTAGGACTCCTTGATTAATGGGATGAAAAAATTAGGGATGTCACAACATATAAAATATATAGATATTCACCACTAGCCTCTTACACCTATATAACAAGTATGAGATGTATTGCAATAAGGTAAATACTAGATGATGAAACACATATAGCACAAAATACAAAATATCTAGATGTTCATCACTAGCCTCTTCCAACTATCTAACAATTATGATATGCATTGTAATAAGATGAACACTAGGACACCCCTATTAAACCCATAGAAAATCCATAAAATAATTTGGAAGCACAACATATGTTACCCATTGCACATCAGACCATAAATTTAGATTTTCCCACATTTTATAGTGAAGATAATACTAGTTGCATATACCATAAATCAATATTTTTATCTACATCAAGCTCAAGACACTCTAAAAGTGTCTATAGCCTATTTCAACCCAGAGCATGAACCAATACAATGATAATAATGGTTTTATAAGTGTAATAAAATAATAGGATGAGTTATGTAAAAACTTACATGTACGATATGGTCCTATTATATATGAAAATTTTGCAAGAGCTTTGACTAAGATCAAACAAACTCTCATAGTTCACATATACAACAAGAATCTTAAAAACTTGGTATATTGGATAGAAGGGCTAATTGATGCATTTTTACAAGTTGCTTAATCAATGTACTAAGGGAATAAATCTAGATGGAGGTAATAATATTCAACTAAAATAATATTATAGATGTCATTGGGTTAGCAAGGGTTGACAAAGATAAATTGGTAGCATAATGTTGCACATATAAGTCGCTCAAATTCTGAAGTTTCTAAATTTATAGTATTTCAATTTGAGAAGAAACAATCATCCCAATCAATTGGTTAAGTGAGGTAGAGATGAAATATATCGAGATAAGGGCCTCTACTATAATTGTGATGAGAAATACAGTACAAGTTATAGGTGCATTAGACATAAGTTATACCCAGTAGATATTGCATTAACCACTATCCCTTTGGGGCCCAATACATTATTTTATATATTAGGTAATGGACAATAAGTTTATACCAAATTTATGAAAGAGCCCACACTTGATATGTATGTGTTGACCATAACATGCATGACTACATGTTAGAATATGATAGTGCAAGGGTATTTCAAGAAATGCCCCCTAACTAATTTCATCAACATAGGTAACACTCACAACTTCGTTGATCCCAAGGTGATGAAATGAGCAAATTTATTTTTTATACTAATGTAATTAATTTGAGGTCATGATATCCAATGGTGGTACTCTTCTTGACAAACACAAATATCACAATATCAAGGTAATGTTTTGAGACCATAATCTAAGAATCTATTTGTTTGTGCTTCCATTAGGAAGACATATCAATCATATGCCTTCAATTGTTATGCATATTAGGTCCTATCTTGTGGGATATTTTAGAAATATAGATTTAATTAACAATAGAGTATAAGCAATACACTCTCAAGGAGCTAAAAACTAGACTAAGAAGAGTCATCAATTCTCACTACATGGAAAAATTAATTAAAAAGGGTAATTGAGGAGTCATGGCTCTAGTTTCACAATGTAGTCTATAGAAGTGGGTCTCACCATATCTTATTGTATATTTGTAAACATTATGAAAATATTGCATCATCTATCACAAAAATATTGAAAAAATATTTATTTAAGTGGAATGAGACAACAAAACAAGCTTTCAAACTTCTCAAATAGGTTATGAGCATCACTCCTATACTTGCTATGTCAAAATTATCTCAATCCTTAACCATTGAATATGATGCATTAGGAAATTAAATTATAGCAATTCACATGAAATAAGGGCACTCCTTAGATTCAACCAGTAAAGCCCTCACAAGTAAGCATTTGAATAATTCAACATATGAGGAGGAAATAATGATTATTCTACATGGGGTGGCACATTAGTGACCATAACTTATGGGATGGAATTTTTACCTCAAAACTAACTTTCATTATCTCAAATAATTTGTGGACCAATGAGTACCTTCTTGGGAACAACAAGATCAATAACTAAATTATTGGATTATGATTATGAATCCTATAAAAAAAGTAAAAATACAATGTTGTAGTTAATGCCCTTTGATGCAATGCTAATGATAAATTAAGGTTGTGTCTATTATTTATACCACATACTAAATGGTTTAATAACATCCAACAAGAGTGTCAAAAGAATCCTAACATACAAAATTGACTTCAAAACTTATACATAAATACCAACATAAACTCAACATGTTCTTGATATGGAAAAACCTTATTTTATAATGTTGGCATTGTCCTTCCTACAAGTTTTGCTATGCATAACAAATTGTTACAAGAACTACAAGTGTCACCCTTAGTTGGATATCCCAAGTTTCTAAAATCTTATCAATGCATAGAAAGGAACTTGTTCAAGAAGGGCATGAAACAAAATATTAAATTGGTTATTCAAGAATGTGATATTTATCAATATTAAAAAGAGAGACATTTAGTTCTAGGCATACCCCAATCATTCACTACACCAAAAATGGGCTTTAACAATCGCTAAAATAAGGTAGTTTTTTATGGCAATAAAAAACCATCCTAATAGATCCTAAGAGGGTGGTTTATAACTATCATCTTAGGATAACCACCCTCTTAGGGTCACTGTAAGAGGGTAGCTATAAATCATCCTCTTAGGACTAAGACAACGGTTATAAACCATTATCTTAGAGGTTATAATAAGATGAAATTTATAAATCATCATCTTAGGATGATCTAAGAGGATGGTTTATAACCATTGTAACAACCCCAATTGTTACTACTCATCCACTTCAATTTTTTTTAATTTAATTTATCTTCCATAGAAAATGACATAATAATGATATAAGATAGAGTTATTCCAAGTGGACTATAAGTTTACAAGGCAACAATAATCAAGAGCTATTAAGACTTGGTCAGAATCACTCTTGAGTAGAAGTGACCAGCTTCTACAAAATATTCATACCACACCGATGATATGAATTCATACCTTGAAGATTGAATAACCACACCAATGGTTAATTATCAATCTTAGTTTCTACCCGCATCTCCATGATAGGACCACTAAGACAAATATCACTGCAAGTGATAAACTTACACAAGCCTTGGAATAATCATCTTAAGCAAGATTATCTTTCCTTCTCACTCATAAGAGTTATTTGGTTTTAGTATTTATCAATCACCTTCCTTATCTAAGGTACCCTTTTGGTTATACATTTTAAATAATTAATTTCATTACCATGATATATTTTTCATCATCATGGGAGCACCTACTCCACATAGACATTTGAGCACCTATTCAGAATGTGAGGCTTTGCTTGAGGTACAACTCAAGCCTAAATTACCATCTATGGGCACCAAACCACTATGAGCTCCCACTCAGGTTAGAGGAAATTAGTTATCTTTTTACATTTCATTACTATAGTATTTTTGGTTAAATCTTCCATAAATTTTTATGAAGAGATTAACACAACAACCTTCCATTTGCATTACCCTCTTAATTTCTAACCATATATGATCATTAAAGCATAGTTACCATTACATTATAATCTTTGAGATTACATATCAACTACACATAATAAACAACTTCTCATTGAAAGGTAAGTTACATGTGATAACTATTAAAGTAAAGCATATCATACTTTCTGAATCTACATTTTAATGCTACAATAAATTAAATTTTAATTGGAAAGCAAATAACAATTATTAAGCATTATCACATTCATCTAAAATATTATTTCATATATTTTTGTATAATTGTATAATCATTACATCATAAGCAAATAACATCTCAATACCATCTCAAATATTCTATTTACAACATTTGTAATTTATCTAATCAACAACACATTGGAAAATAAATGCAACATCCATATGAAATAACAAGGCATACCACTAAAATAGAGTGACATAGTATTTATCCTAGGAACCCTCATGGGAAATAAACCCAACCTCTAAAATATGTCATTTCCTCTCATTCATAAACAAAAGATATCATAATTACAATGTAGAAAGACATCTCATGGATCCTTTTCTAACTCAATTGTTTAATTACAAGAGATCAATTCATCTCTTATCAAATCAAGATGCAAATAAGGAAACATCGATTTCCTTTCTCTAAGCCATCAATATATTACATAAGAATATCACAAATTCTTATATTTACATGTTTATGAATGGTCATCGAAATCATATTAAGGAGAAATCTTCTTCGATTATCAAAGAGGGAACCCCATAAATTCCCTCAAGAATGAATTCCAAATTCATTCTCTCAGATTGATACATCATTTAATGAATTAAAATCGCATACCCTTAATCCATGAAAAAATAATTATTTATCATTTCTTCATTATTCAATACAACTAACTCATAACTTATTTCATCATTAATACAACTATGTCTCTTTCTTCCAACATAATTAGGTAAAAAGTCAATATTAAAGTTATCTATAAATTTGTGTTTTCTCCTTACGAGTCTATAACCAGTATCTTTATCAAATTTCTACCAAAAGGAGATTTAAGAATGTTTTACCAATTTCATACTTCACTTTATCAAATTTTCACCCCATAAGCTATTCAAAAGAAAACTTATATTTCATACTAAAACTTGTTATATGATTTACTTTCTAAGAAGACTCCATTATTCCTAAGCCCAACGTGACATCTCCATAAAGGGATTTATTTCAAATTTTACCTAATTGATTAGGTTTTTAACTCTTGATTTACTTTCCTAATCAAAGATACAATCTTGACCTCAATAATTCTTTCCCTTGATTCATAGTTTACATAAACCAAGGCTATTCGAGAGTATACTTTTGACCTATATGATCAATTCTAATAGTTTTCCCAACCCTCTTTTATTTAAAAACCTATTGCTTTGGCTTAACTAAAAACCAATACCCTTTTTACTTCCAATACCAAAGGATTTGTGAAGGTGATAGATTTATAAGTGATTAACCATATATTAACCATATATCAATACCTTCTTACTTTTAAAATCAAAGGTTTTGTAAAGGTTATTAACCATGTATTATTTCGACTTTACTTTGGCTGTTGTAGAAAAATGTGTTTAAATCATATAAGAGATTAATCATATATTGACTATTTTTAGTCCATGCAACTGAAACAGGGGTCAATCAACCAAGTGACAGTTAAAAATTAAGGAACAACCAATTTACCTACCATCGACAATCAAATATTAAGCAATAATCAATTTGCCTACCATCGACAGTCAAACATTAAGCAATAACCAATTTGCCTACCATCGAGTTTATAGATACGTGGAAACATCATGCCATTCATCTACTGCATCTATAACGAGAGATAATCGGAGCATGGTAACCATCCATTGGTGGTTACTTTGGTAGGGAGGCTTATTGTATATAATCAACCCAAACATATCCACAACATTGATGTGGGTCCTTGAAGCGAAGGACATAGAGGTTTTTCTTTCCACTCGTACCTTATGAGATACGAACGTGCCACTCGATGGAAAAAGTGATGTGGTTGTGCCTTTACTAAAATAAATTCTTCCTATATTACCTTAGATACCCATTAATTATTCGATGGATCTTGAAGCAGTGATTATAGGAAGTGGTGGGGTATTTGCACAGGTTTGTGGTAGTGGCAATAACTACAGATAAAATACACTTGGATTCCTTCAAATTATAGTATGGTTAGCTAACATCCATTTGCATCTATCGGTGGGTGGTCTATAATCTTAACCTAAAATCTATGGCTCTTTGTGCGGGGTGAAAGTAACGTTGTGCATTACCACAAGTCATTTAATGACCAATGACATACTTTTCTAAGGGACCTATAGTAATGGAGGTATACTCTCCACTGCTCAAGCGATTCCCAAACATGCGATTGGATTCTAACATCATCTACTTCACACAAGCGATAAGCCATCATGAATAAATTAATCTTGCATAGCTTCAAACATATGGTGAGGTGAATCCATATGACGGTAATTTTTTTTTTTTTTAAATATTTAATTATTATTCAAAGTATATCATGGTAGTAATATTCATAGTGGCCACTATATGGCTTTGATTTGGAGTATATTTATGATGTGTCAAGTATAATTATCCTAAAAATATCATACTTCTTACCATCAATGAGTTAGGATTATCAGACTCCTCCATTTCAAATATCATCTCTCATTATGTCCCACATTTGTGGTGTTGTGGTAAAAAAGATCACTATAATAATGCTTGCACATTGGTAAGGATAACCACTAGACGGTGGTGATGGGGGTTCTATCAACGGCAAGGTGAAGTAATATATACTAGTGGAAGGGCTATATTTTGGTCTAATTATTGGATGATGGCAAAAATCCACTTTATTAATCAAAGGTTTGTAACATACATAAATAGGGTGTAGTCTGCCAAGAAAATATCTAGTGTTTCTATAACTTATATAAGGTCTAATAGCTTAGTATATTCACAAATGCAAATAAGGCCTCGAAGGCCTATACTCACCTAAGGTTGATTATGAATTACTCTACAATTACAGTTACGACCTTGGGACCGACATTTCAAAAGGATGAAATCAAATTGGTTATCCAAATATAATATTTCAATAATATGAAAATAGAATGGTCTATATCAAAGTTTAGAAATCATACAGGGTTTAGAAATCATAGTTTGAAAATCATACGTATGTTTATATTTTAAATTTATCAATAGTTTTTAACCAAATCATTGAAATAAAACCAAGCAAGTTTATACAATATCCCTTTTAAATAAATGAGAAGTGGAAACCTCTCACCTGAAGCTCCTCCAAGGTATTGGCTTGTCTGTGTATCCTTCCATTTACTATTCCTTCTCCTTCTAGCTTCTATGTCTTCTCCCCAAAGATAGTTCCCTTTTCTCTTCTCCTTAGTCTCCTTTTTAATGGAGGTTTCTCTTCCACCAACCAAATAGTGGTAATATTATTTTAATATTTAAAAATACCTTTTTCAAATAATGCATTTCAACCCATGTGGAGAGAAAGTTCCAAAAGTAGAAGAGGGTCCACAATAGAGATAAGGTAGGTGGCCTTGTTTTGTTTTGTGCCCCATATGGTCCACATACTACAAATTCATCCCTATTAAAAAATAGAGGAGAGAATATCTCTTTTCTCTCCACCAACCAGATTAGGTCATGTGATGAATAAAATAATCATTAAACATTAAATAATACTAGTGCCTAATTTGGTCCAATAAGAATTGGATATTTAATTGCATTCAAAATTAAATGCAATTAACCTAATCAATCATGATTAATTAAGTTTCACAATAATTACTTTTCTTTTAAAACCCTTCAAAATATCTTAATTGGAATTTTGTAGAATTTTTTAGGGTCTATGACCCCTTTTTGTTGGGCATTAATTGATCCCCATGATCAATTAATATCCTTTTGACAAGATTCAAGGAGGATGAATTGTGAAAACCACCCTCTTAGGGGAACCCAATTTTTTTTTAGTGCCCCAATGAAGGAGATTATAAACTACCCTCTTATACTTAAGAGGGTGGTGTATCGCTCCAAATTTTTTGCATCCTTACCTTTAGGCTATTGGATCCATGCCCGGAAGGAGGATGGGAAAAGGATTTTGCGGTACCTCAGACTGAGAGGACTTTGTGAAGGTCTCGCCTCTCAAGGGAGGTATTTTGATGATTTTTTGACAGATGGTGGGTTCACCAGGAAACATTTAAGGACAGTTTCCATGCCTAGGTTTGGAATGTGTTTTAATGTGTTCGTTTTTAACCTTAAGCATTCATATCCTAGGTTTGGCCAAATGAATCTAGATTAATCTACATGAAAATGCAAATTCAATGAGTACAAAAAACAGATTTAAAGACATAAAATAGAGAATTTATAGGATACAAATGAGGAATACCTGATCTGAATGTCTGGTGATGATTCTGATGTTTGAAGCAGTTAGGATCGTCTGGAATTCGACAGAATCATCTGATATCTAACAAAATCGTCTGAGATCTGACCTACAAGCAGAAAAATAGATACAAAGTACAACGAATACTACTGTGCTAACAGAGAGAAACAACACCAAATTACTGTATGAATAGTGAGCAATAGTTATGAACAAAAATTCAAGCAAATTACGATATTCTAATGACAAATCATGATCTTAGTATGCAATCTAAGCTAAATGGGTGAACTCCAAATGCAAAATAACATAAACACTGAATAAACTATCTAATTTGCGAGAATAAAACAGTAGAGAAAAGGTTGAGAAATGCAAACTTTAGGCATTGATTGCCTCAATAT